>NMRB01000489.1:0-13604 GCA_002633025.1 Notospermus geniculatus
TGGCAAATAACGGTTCTTTGTCAGTCTGCCATCTTTGTTCACCAAATTAATAAATCTGAGACAATAAGAAGTTTTGAATAAAGACTACTAGTGTTCCGTTCATCACCAAGGCAAAACAAAGTATCTCATTTGTTTCTCGTGCGATTGGGTCAATGTTTAAACCAATTTTTTCATGGTATTGTGACATTTTATTCATATTTCCAGACCTTTTCCCCTGTCCTTGTAAAACATCAGTAAACCTGAGGTCCAGAAAGTGCGACCCCATCATTTACATGCAGAGATCCAGTGGTGTCCCGAGGTGAACACTTCCAGTGCATAAGAAGACAAGGGAAACGACAACTTCATTTTGCTTGGCCTCACTCACATTTATGACACAATTGGAGACACATAATAAAGATTTGTAAAAACTTTATAAAATTTGTAAAGGAGCCTATTGCTATCATGACAGATGAGGGCGGATGTTTTAAATTGGGAGACAATAAGACTCATCATCTGATTAATTACACCATTTATCATAAATGAACTAATTAAATATGATTTAACCCTTATCTACAAGAAATCTAGGTGAAATTTGACGTGTGCAGTGGGGTAACAGATGAAAATTAATGGTAAATGGTTGGTTTGTGTTGGGAAGCTTTGTGGCTTTAACCTCTTAATTTTTTCAAAATATTGAGTCAAGAGTCTTGAGCTCTGGTTCAATAGACAATATTCAGTGATTTGTATGAAATGCAGAAGGAAACCAGAGCCACCAGAGTAAACCCATGCTGCCAGCGGGTGTCACTCTAGTCTATCACATGATTACTCGGTCTGACTGGGAATTGCACCCGAGACCTCACAGGTGACAGGCACTTCACCACAGAAGAGACATTTTTGTAATTGGGCAAGTTGTTATTTCACCACAGAAGAGGCATTTTGGTCATTGGGCAAGTTTGTTAATACTTCACCACAGAAGAGACATTTTTGTAATTGGGCAAGTTTGTTAATACTTCACCACAGAAGAGGCATTTTGGTCATTGGGCAAGTTTGTTACTTTATCATGGAAGAGGCAGTTTGGTCATTGGGAAAGTTTGTTACTTTACCATAAGAGGCATTTTTGTCATCGGGCAAGTTTGTTACTTCACCATAGAAGAGGCATTTTGGTCATTGGGCAAGTTTGTTACATCACCATAGAAGAGGCATTGGGCAAGTTTTGAATATTCTGGACTGAAGTAAGCAGTCACACCAATTATAGCATAGATTCTCATGATACTATAGGACATATACAATGTGCTGGTTAATGAATGAGTGAATAGACCAGATACTTCAAAATTAATTTTTTGTTGACGAGATGATTAACATGATGAGTTTGGTATGTCATAATTAAAAGAAAGAAGAGTCCTATTGTGACACATATTATGCTGGTAATTATCTCTAACAGGATGCTGGGCCTATCTCTTAATAAATCAGTAACTGGCATTTTTATTATTTCAAAATACTTTTTCTATCCTATAGTTTCTGGCATGGCAAGTGGCAGCTGAGGACATTAGTACATACAACGGGTCATCCATTCAACGACAATTAAATTTAAGAATCACATTTCTGTGTCTCGTACACTAATTCCACAAAATGAAAGTACAAAGGTTGGACAATGGCCGCCGCCGCCCCTTTCCGGGATGCGCGTCCATCCACATGCAGCCTTTCTCACCANTCCCCCCCCCCCCCCAACTCCAGAGACAACATCTTCTGCTGAAAAGTTTTCTCAAACCCTTCGTTGAAAAATATCTGAAGAAAAGTTGTTTCTCTCAACCATTTGAAGAATATTTCTTCAAATTCTTTTCAAGGTACATGAAAAATATCGGAAGAAAAGTTGTTCCGCTCAACCATTTGAAGAATATTTCTTCAAATTCTTTTCAAGGTACATGAAAAATATCGGAAGAAAAGTTGTTCCACTCAACCATTTGAAGAATATCTCTTCAAATTCTCTTCAAGGTACATGTATTTGTAAGATTTTAAGAAAACTTCCAACAGAAGAGGCTGTCTGCTCAAATTTGGGGTCAATGAGTTACTTTGCAATGAAAATTTGCATCCCTTCCCTGACATCATCATGACATCATGTAGAGCATTTAAGGATGCACTGCAAGTGCATTTACGCACAGTACAACACCATGGTTGCATCATGGGCCAGAACACCGGTCTATCATATTATATTGAAGTATTCCCGAATGATTTTCCAACAAACATAAGAGTTAGATATCATAAGCAAACTCACGGTGTCAATTTGAATTTTCAACTGCTTGACAACAATCAACATTAAAACATTTTTATCAAATCTCTAAAATCTGACCTGAGGGACCGTTAAACTATCAGCTGTTCTACTGATTTATCAAAGTTACAAACTCATTTCATCTTGCAAATATCCTTTGTCTGAAAATTGGTCAATTCTACTCCAATCAGATTACGTTTACTCGCAAATCTTATGACTGGCGATGACCAATGAGAGTTCACATGTTATCTAATGTTTCTGGTCCCAGCAGCTGGTTCAAGTTTGCCCTGTGCACACTACCAAAAATTAATTATGGGTAATTTGTAACTGTGATGTTGAAAATTGGCATTGACTCCGCGACATTTCAATCGGGTCCACCTGGTGCATGATGGGTAATGATCATTCCTGAATCGCTAGATAATGACGCCACATTCTTTGCAAACAATTGCGGTGATATCACAATTGAAATTTGAGAATCGGGCCACAAGTTGGTTGGAATCTATCAAGTGGACAACAGGACCTGTGATGTCAACAAGGGCATGGGACTTTAATCTTTGCCCTACTGTCTTAGCTTGGTTCTTTATTGACAGTGAAGGAACATGCACATTTCATTTTCAACAAAATTGGTCTTAGCAGTGGAAGGGTCATTAGCACCGAACTTGTGTCCCACGTTTCCTTAAGGGCCACGGTATTGCCACTTTTTGTCAACAGCTGGTGCCACTGCATCATTCTCCAACCATAATTTTGCATTTCACCCCAGGTTGGAGAATATATGATTACAGTGCAATGCATAGGTGGATATCCAAGGAACGAGATTTACTCCACATGGGGCAAGGTTGACAAGTGGCAGTGTAACAACATTGTCAATAGAGGTCTCCCTTGACACCGGTATGTTCAGCGCAGGATAAGGAAAGAATACCGTGGCCCTTTAAGGAAGAATCTATGTAGGATGATAAGAAAGAGACAAGGGGTTAATAAGATGAAATATCCGAGTCATGATTAAGAGGACCCATCGGGCCAGAAGGTTAATGGTCCAAAGTTCTTCAGAAGTGACAAACCATCTTCGCGAGACAAAAAGTCACAATCGCGATTTATCACCAATAAGCAGATCATGACAGTGACAATAAACCGCATCCCACTCTAGGGTTGCATCCTCACCATCGCCGCGGGCAACCAATTAGACAATTGCCCGCCTCGTTAACCACCAATCAAGACAACTGATAGATCAATAATGTGATGCTTCTCCTGTCACCGGGTTCTGTAACCGTCACGATGAGATCATGTCTTTGATCACGCAATCTTCACACAGTCATTGTCGAGGGGTGATATCATTAACTCATCTGTTAGACCAGCAGACGACATCTTCTATCAACGTTTTCTCACATCCTATGATATTGATTGAAAATTATTTGAAGAAATGTTGTTCTTGTGAACCATGTGAAGAATGTTTCTTCAGACTTTTTCCAACTCACCAACTGAAGACGATGCTGTCTGCTCAAACCTTGGAGCTGAGTTAACAGTTTATGAATACCGTATACGCAAATATTTTCGCGAATAAAAATTACCGCGAAAATCGTGAATTGGTCAATACCACCGCGAATTCTATTACACGCGAACCATTTTCCAATCACCGACGATCCCATACATGCATAATACATCGTGGTAGACTGGTTCCCGTCTTTGCCGCTGCACTTCCTCTGGCACTCCCGTTGTCAATCACTCAGCTATCATGGCGCCCCGCCAGCAGTGAGGTTGATTATGACGGCGCGGATTTCTTTCTTTTCGGTGGATTTCGTACCATAATTGTCACACTCGCCATTGAAAATGCAGTGTTTTTGAAATCTTACATCGGGACCCCAACCGCGAATATTTATCCACGCGAAAAGGTACTTTCTGACCCCAACCACTAAATATTTTAGCCGTGAAAAAATTTGCGTATACAGTACCTACTTTACAAACATGTACAGTACAGAGCTACCATTATTCGTGTACCTTCCTCGTATGTCACGTGGAAGGTACTCTGCACTTCATTGTGCATGGTACGGGCACGTCACGCGTCTTTTTCGCGTCATCTCCACACAAATGACGTTATGTTTTCATTACGTGCCTTCCACGGTGTCGTGCAACATCCGCAGAAGATACGAGCTCAGTACGCGCATGATGCTGCATGTGGTAAGCGGATGGTTCGCGGCGCGGAAAGGAGGTCAATAAATTGTGCAGAACACTGTACCAAACTCTTCTCTCAACAACGAAAGAAATGTGAGACCCAAGCCATACTTCAAACCAACAGTACTTTTGTCTCTGGTGGTGATTTTCCAGGAAGCTCTGGTTTCCTCCTGCATCACATAACCAATACCTCAATATTTAGCAAGGTTACAAACATCTCTTGGTTGAAATATCTGCGTATCCAGGAAGGATACCTCACCCGATGGCAACAACGTGGAAACAATATGACTTTCTCTACCCCCTACAGATATACACAGCACCAGGTGGATATCTGGTACCCCAGAAAGGCCTCGGGATGAGGAACATGTAATCAGGGATGTCCACAGTCTGGATTATTGTTCATGATTTCATCCCGGGCCATTTCACACATTTAATCGGGAACAGCACCGGCGAGGAGAACAGGGAAGACCACGAGTCACGGGAACGAGCCTCTTGTTCGCACACTCCAAACGCGCTACGTTAAACACGTAAAATGGCGATGTCAAAAATTACCGCATCTTTTGTGAATCGTCTGCTAATGGACAAGACAGGAATCGACATGGACCAAATGAGATGGAAATCTTAGAGGAGACATTTTGCACGGCTGCGTACACACTGATGAGAACTTTTGTAGCGATTCTCTCCTTAATATAGACAGTTTGTCATCGTAATTTCGCGACGGTTTGCGATAATTTAACGGTGGATGATCATGCAGGTCTTATCCTTGGTAACAACTGTGATACTGTGACATCACTTTCACTTGATATTGACAATAGTTAGTACCTGGTAGAACAGCAAATGATGATGAAGACTTAATTTGGGGGAGGGGGTTATACCTCCACTTTTTTTATTAACAGTGTTCTCAGGGTTCAATCTGAGTTATCACCAAGGTCATCAGAAGGTGTTCAGCTTTTTAAAGAAAAATTTGGTTATTGGCTTCTTTTAGAGTTTCGGTTAGAGTTTTAGCGCTTTTTTCTGGAGTAGCACTTGGCTCTTTTTTTGCCCCAGGTTAAAAATGCCTTGCCCTTTTGAAATCCTGGCTGAAACATTAGGAACACGAGGTGATGTGATGGATAGCCTGACCAATCATGTCAAGGTTTGGAGATCGGGAGATTGGTGAGGTACAACGTGGACCATCATAATCTGAAATCACTTTCAAACACCAACACGAGTCAAAATGTTTACTAATGAATGAGACTTGTTATAATCTGAGAAGCCAAGATGTTACCATGACGTCCCATCCATAACCCAAAATGACAACATTAATGAAGCTACAATGTTCTAATTGATGATGGTGAAACGCACTTTGTGCCTCTAACAAACAAACCAACCTTCCAACTATTTCATGGAGAAAATTTATGGCTTTGATTCGGTAGATAATTAAGCCAGAAGTCCGCGACGTAAGGTTTTGTTGTGGAATATCGTGGCAACAGAATGCGCCACGATTGACGAAAAAAGTTAGCGCGCCACGCTTCAGCATCCGTTATAAGATAGATGGGCCATCCCATGGGGTCACATTAGTGGTGTGGTTTATCTATGCTTTCAAATAGCGCGAGTTCATACGTCATGAAATCCCTGCGTGATAAATGGAAGAAGATGTAGAATAGATGATGAATTATCGTCACCGCAGAAATTGATAAATCTCAAACGTATCTGGATTTCCCAAAATAATGGATGAGCGCCAGCACGCTCTGATAGACTTCGGATCGTTGCAACACGGAACTGATAACTGGCATGTGATCAATGATGCATGCTGGGATTGATTGACGAGGGTTTTTGCCACCACATCGTGGCGTATCTTCTGTATCTCTGTCGCACAACACAACATCAGGCAGCCAACCAGAATTACAGAAAATGCTTCTGAATCAAATCAAGCAACACTTTCCAAGAGAACTATTTAAACAGCAGCAGTTGAATTTTTCTCTGTCAGCATCTCTGAAATGAACATCAATTTCAACCAACAGCGACACCTCGGCATTTGAGGTAGAACACCGAAAAAGGAAAGCAATTTTCCCTTCCACTGCCCCCCCCCCCCTCCCCACACACACACACAAGGCTGTTCAAGAAAATGTTCAGATGGCACGTTTCGTTAATGGACTCGTTATATTATTACATTGTATCAGAATCCTTGATTTTTTGTCCTGAAATACCCCCACTCCTTAACATTATGGGCAGCCAAGGTCCCCGGATATGAACAATTTACACATCCTTGAAGTGACATACTATTATCCTTCAATTTACCTACAATTCATTAACTGAATTTACATTTCCTTGACACTTTCAAAATGACTGGACACAGATCTTGAATGAAAATGATACCATACTGTTTTCTTATACCAGACTGCATGTCCTCATGTGATTTCATGAATGAAATCGACTAATTAGTCAATTAGGCCAAGACCATTTAAGCTTTTTTTCGAGTTTTTTGCATGCCCATCCTAATAATTTCACTTCCTCCTGAATCACGCTGTAGAACCACTTATAAATTGACGTTTGTCTATTTTGTCAGATCACGCTATTTCATTGCTGATGACATAACACTGTTGCCCCCCCCCCCATANCGACAAACGGCAAAAAGCGAAAGTGTTATTGGACCCATCTTTATTGTGATAGAGACAATGGGTCATATGAATAAAAACTAGCAAATACTTTTACTTCAGATGTGTACAGCATTGCCTAGTGTATTTGTATATAGCAAAATTCAAGTAAAAGCATTTACTAGTCTTTATTCATATTACCCATTGGCCGATATTCATAAAAGCTAGCAGATGCTTTTACTTCAAGTTCTGTAATATATTTACACTGGACCTCGCTGTGCAAATCTTAAGTGAAAGCATTTGCTAACTTTTATGAATACCAGCCAAGATCGCCTTCTGACAATGCAGAACAAAGAATATAAAGTCAATTTCCAGAATATTTAGCAAATTTTCGACCCCAACCGGGGTCTTCTTCAGGCTGGAACTTTACAATCGCCTTCTCTTTGGTTCTGACAATGCAGGACGCACAAGTTGATAAGCAGAATTGCTTTTTTGTGCTCCTTGTTTCTGTATTTTTCTGTATTTTCTGTATTATTGTGGAAATAAATTTATCAAATATATATTAAATTCAATCCACTATCTTGACCTTTAAATTGTTGCATTCAGTTTCAGCAGGATTGTCCCATCAAGGGCCGGATATAACACTAGAGATATCACTGTCCAGTCACAAGATATGGACTCGTTTTCTCAATTAAATGATGGCATGATATTTAATTGGAGATTAAGTGCTTGTGAATGTGATGATCAGGTGACGGATGTGGGATTTTTTCTCCAATGCTCAATGATTCTCAAGATTTCCTCATCCTGGCATGGATAATATATGCAAAATTTCCAACATGACAAGCAGTGGTTTCCTTCTTCACTTGACAATTCTTTGATTTTATTGGATTTTGATGTTCGTTCCAGGCTCAAAGCTCACATCTTGGGGCTTTTTCAAAATGTTGATCATTAACAATGAAGAATCCACTTCCAACAATGTCAAGAGGTTATTGAGGGAATTAGGTGGTGGTGCCACCTGTTGATAAAATGTCACACTATCACAAAATTCTTGCCCTTCTTTGGGCCGTATGCATGGGTCGGACTTTAGCCTAAAGTATAGCTTAAGTTAGACTTAGGGCCGTATTCACGGGTCGCACTTTAGCCTAAAGTACAGCTTAAGTTAGACTTTCTCTGTGCTTGAAGCATTGAGAAAAGTTGGACTTTAATAAAAGTGCGACCCGTGAATATGGCCCTTTCTCTTTGCTTGAAGCACTGAGAAAAGTCCGACTTTAATGAAAGTGTGGCTGAAGTCCGACCCGTGCATACGGCCCTTAGAACAACACACAACATTGAAAGTAAAGAAACTTTTCAAAACACACTGCAGTAAATTTGACGAAAACTGTTATGTCTTCTTTGAAAATAACATTATCTTTTTTCTTAGTCCACCCTCTGTTGAAAAATATGGAGACTGGTAACCTCTCATGTTTGAGGAGATGTTTTTCAACTGCCTGCAGAGGAAAGGAAAATCACTTTTTATGCATGAGCATTGTCCATCTGTCCATCTGTCTATCCCATAGACTTTTCCATTTCTGAATGATAACTTAGGAACCATTAGAAGAATTGTTCTGAAATTTCTGCAGAAGGTGTGGGGGGGGGGCATTGAGGGTAGTAGAAGAAGCCTATCAAAATTCAGCGCCATCAGCATTCAGGAATGGCTGCTATGGCAACCATTTTTTAACCCAGTTCCCCTGGCAATAGCAGAAGTCATGCAGGGACAGGGATGTCCGTTCCATCATATTTCACTTTAGCCTTGACAATCTCCCCATTTACAGAATGTCAGCAATCATAATATTTTGAAAGGTGTCCCTGCAGAAATGACTGAGTTAATTTGCAGAAACATCACAGACAAGTGACCAAATAAGCCTTGGATGACCCTCTGTCCCTTTTCATGCACTTTGGGACTGTTTTGCTAGCTAAGTCTACATACCAAGTCGCATAATCATGTCCAATGTTTTTCGAAGTTTTGTCTGTTCAGCTATTGTCAATGGGACAGTTGTATCAAGGGTGTGTGACAATGTTTATTTTGGGCTATCAATTAGGTAATACCAAAAATATATATGGTGTTATATATTTTTGGTAATACCGACCTGTCATATTGGACAAGTGTTCTGAAGTTCGTTCCCACCCCTACCCCCAGCTTTATGCTATGTAGGCCTATTTTTTACCATCCTGCCAGGGTTTCCGTGGGGGGGGAGAAAAAAATTTTCCCAAAAATTTTTTTTCAAAAACTTTTTTTTTGTTTGTTTTTGTTGTTAAAAATGGCCTCCAGAGTCATTTTTTACACTCCAAAATGCAAAATTAGTCTTCCTTCTGCATGAAAATTGCATTTGAAATGTAACAAATTAAAGAAAACACTACTGAAGTGAAAATAGTGATATTTGAAAAAGGTTAGTCTGCAAACTTGAGGAGGGGATATCCCCCTTGCCTCAATCATGGGGGGGGGGGATAAATCCCCCCGTCCCCCCTCAGTATGAAACACTGCCTGTGTCTCATCTGCAAGTTTTTACAACATTTTTTGTAGCTTCCTGTCCCCTTTAATTGTATTCAATCATCACAGACATTATTTCACAGAGTTGTCTTTTGAAGTGTGACCAACAATCATTCTTTGTCGCCTTCAACAGTGTTATACACAATCATCTGTTGATGTCACTGTGTCTTCCATAATGCCTCAAGAAACTAGAAGAGTGTACTTGGTCATCGGAAATTATGTGTTTTGTGCACAGGCTGTCAGGGTTTCCGCCAGAAAAAATATTTAGGGGGGGGGCACAATCCGGGTGCCTCCGGCTGAAGTGGGGGTCTGGGGGCCCTCCCCAGAAAATTTTCCCCCCAGAAGGCTGGAGATGCATTTTCCAAGCATTTCAGAGCTTAAAACTTCCTGTGTAGAGATCTTTGTTCAACTGTTGAATGAAAAATAAGGGCAATTTAAAGACACTGCTCTGCAATTTAAGGGGGGGCATGCCCCCCTTCAGATCATGAAAGGGGGGCTTCTGCCCCCCTTGCCCCCCCCCTCTGGCGGAATCCCTGGCTGTGAACACAAAACTAAACATTTTCTGGCTGAACTGGATGATGTGTCACACATCGACACCATCCTTCATTATTCACAATATTGCCAATCCCAAAATTCACCAATCATACAGTATTCTCCACACCAGTTAAAATGAAATGGTCCATGGACCATGTGCTCACTGGGTTGGACATAATAGTCTAATGACAGAGGGAGGTACATATCAGTTATGAGCAATCTGGGTCAAGTCATTCCCAGAAAAGACTTTGATGATTTTTGGGTTATGCCACCTGGCGGCCATATTAGATGTCCGATCGGGCTGCAACTTCACATGTACATAAAGGTCATCTGCAGGGGACCACATAGCACATTGGAGCACTTTGGGTCAAGTCGTTCCTGAGTTACAGCACTTTGATGATTTTCGAGTTACGCCACCTGGCGGCCATATTGGATGTCCGATCGGGCCGAAACTTCACATGGACATAAAGGTCATCTGCAGGGGGCCACATAGCACATTGGAGCGCTTTGGGTTAAGGCATTCCCGAGTTACAGCACTTTGATGATTTCCGGCTTACGCCACCTGGCGGCCATATTGGATGTCCGATCGGGCCGAAACTTCACATGGACATAAAGGTCATCTGCAGGGGGCCACATAGCACATTGGAGCGCTTTGGGTTAAGGCGTTCCTGAGTTACAGCACTTTGATGATTTTTGGGTTACGCCACCTGGCGGCCATATTTGAAGTCAAATCAGGCCGAAATTTGACATGCATGTAAAGGTCATCTAGATGGAGGTAAATATCAAATTTGAGCACTCTGCGTCAAGCCGTTCCTGAGTAATAGCACTTACTTGATTTTCAGGTTACGCCACCTGGCGGCCATATTGGATGTCCAATCGGGCCGAAACTTGGTATTTTTTAAGGTACCCCTCCAATGCATGTTTATGCAAGATATGAAGTTGCTCGGTGAAATAATGACAAACTGTGGCAGGTTCGTCACTTTTGTCGAACTTTGACCTCTGTGACCTTGAAAAGTAGGTCAAATCAAAAACCCGTTATATATGTTATGTATCCTTATTAGCTACACCTATGATAAAAATTTGAAGATGATCTAGTCATTAGTTCAGGAGTTATTGTACTTTTTGTGTTTTTGGTTTCCGCCACCTGGTGGCCAAACTGAGAGTCGAATCGGACCGAAACTTGGTGTCGTGGGTCATCTGACCTAGGGGTATATATGTACCAAGTTTCAGATCAATAGCTCCAGCGGTTACGAAACGTGCCCTGCTAACGGACAACGACGGACGACGACGACGGACGACGACGACGACGGACGACGACGGACGACGGACGCTGCACCATCGTAATAGCTCACCCCAGTGAGCTAAAAAGGGCGGCCCGCCCTCTTAAAAATACCGACGGCAAAATCCGCCCCTCTTAAAAATTTGTCTGCCCCTCTTAAAAATCCGTCCGCCCTAATATTTATGATTTAGATCGCTCAATTATGCATCTCAGATGCTCAGAAAACGCATCTCAGAGCACCTAAAATACAAATTTCGCTGGGGGAGGGCCCTCAGACCCCCCGCCAGAAGGCGCCTTTGGCTCCTCGTGCGGTGCCTTCGGTACCAGGCCCACCGCCGCCCCTCTTAGACCAAAACCTGTGGAGAACACTGATCATATTGTGAAAACAAAATTTATGACGAAAACTGCACCTTGGCTTAGATTTACATCATATCTATCCATAGTCATCGACAGCATTGTCCCAAACCTATAACCCACTGTCACAATCCCAAACAAATCTTCAAGTCTAATACTTCAGTAGGCCTACACTGATTATCCAAATTGACTCAAAGCAAAAAAGACTTGGATTAACTGTACTAAGCTGCTATGTCTTATAGGCCTTATTAACTGTCATCACACCTTTCTGGGGATAGGGCCGCAATGTCTAAACATTCATTATGTACTCATTTCAGTATCTGGGAGATTATCTGTCAGGAGTCTCTTTGCATGTACATGTAGGCCCAAGTCGACGTTTTTTTTTCATGACACAGAGGTCATCAAGTCCATGAAGGCTCTCTGAAGGATCACCAACCAGACTAAATTACATGTGGTATTATAACTTCAAAATAATTAAAGGACTTCCCATACCGGTATATTTTAATCTTAAAGGCCCTCAGTGACACATGCACTGATATTTATCATTCAAGAACGTCAGCGCCAAACTCTGAAGAATGAGACATGCACACCCCCTAAAGACTTCAGCATTTATTAACAACTTGATGCTGTTTGCCTGAAACAAAGCCCAAGGAACAGTCCTCATCAAATGCAACACTTAAACTCTCCAACTTAATTAACACACATCAAAAACTTATGATTTATTCAGTGAAGGGTGTGCATTATTCAGACATATGACAAGCCCATCCATTTATGGGAGGTAGTATTCCTCTCAGAAATGGGTTGTGCGGACGTCGATACCCAAGACAAGCTAAAACAGGACACACTTTCAATTTGTATGAAAATCACTTGAAGTTTTCATAGCATCGCATTGCCAACTTTAAAAGCTTCATATTAATTATTCATTAGGACC
The DNA here is from genome assembly GCA_002633025.1 of Notospermus geniculatus. Lineage (NCBI taxonomy): Eukaryota > Metazoa > Nemertea > Pilidiophora > Heteronemertea > Lineidae > Notospermus > Notospermus geniculatus. The sequence goes on from NMRB01000489.1 coordinate 12,610, forward strand.
AAATGATGTGAATACTGCTGCATTACACATGTGTACTTGTCATAAATCTTATTTAAAACAGAAGTATGAACTGTCAGTTTGGAGTAATTCTTGTCAGGAAGTTTAATTATCAGCATCACTTGAGATTCTGAAGGCATCGTATTCTATGATTTATTCATATGAAATGGTCCATGGACCATGTGCTCACCGGGTTGGACATAATAGTCTAATGACAGAGGGAGGTAGGCCTACATATCAGTTATAAGCAATCTGGGTCAAGTCATTCCCGTGTAGGACTTTGATGATTTTTGGGTTTATGCCACCTGGCGGCCATATTGGATGTCCGATTGGGCTGGAACTTCACATGGACATGAAGGTCATCTGCAAGGGCCACATAGCACATTGGAGTGCTTTAGGTCCAAGTCGTTCCGGAGTTCTTTGATAATTTTCAGGTTACGCCACCTGGCGGCCATATTGGATGTCCAATCGGGCCGAAACTTCACATGCAGAGAAAGGTCATCTGCACAGGGCCACATAGCACATTGGAGCGCTTTGGGTTAAGGCGTTCCTGAGTTACAGCACTTTGATGATTTTTGGGTTACGCCACCTGGTGGCCACGCTTGAAGTCAAATCAGGCTGAAATTTGACGTGCATGTAAAGGTCATCTAGAGGGAGGTAAATATCAAATTTGAGCACTCTGCGTCAAGCCGTTCCCGAGTAATAGCACTTATTTGATTTTCAGGTTACGCCACCTGGCGGCCATACTGGATGTCCAATCGGGCCGAAACTTGGTATTTTTAAAGGTACCCCTCCAATGCATGTCTACGCAAGATATGAAGTCGCTCGGTGAAATAATGACAAACTGTGGCAGGTTCGTCACTTTTGTCGAACTTTGACCTCTGTGACCTTGAAAAGTAGGTCAAATCAAAAACCCGTTATATATGTTATGTATCCTTATTAGCTACACCTATGATAAAAATTTGGAGATGATCTAGTCATTAGTTCAGGAGTTATTG
>NMRB01000489.1:40009-51090 GCA_002633025.1 Notospermus geniculatus
ATACCGTTTAGGTTATATAACGTCATCATTACAATACCAGCAGTCATAGACGAGTACGTAATGGAAGAAGAGTATTGGAGTCTTCGGTTTTATTGTCAACATTTCATCATCATACAGTTCTGGGAGTTGAATTACGGAATCAATTTTTATCTTTATTGCATCGGAGGTGGGAAGAAATATCGCGAGGACGTCAAGCAACGACTGGGGCAGATGCTTTGTTGTTGTCGACAGGGGAGAGACGGTGGGCAGTGATCCGGCATGAAGTCCCGCCATGAGTGGATGAGGAGCTGGCCATCTCCATGGAGAGACCTCGCTATCCTGCCCCAGTTGCGGTCAGTGACAGTCGCGTTGCCTCTACTGTAAAACACGTTAATTCCTTAAATAACCTTAATTTCATTAAGAATGCACCAGACTATTGTAACTCGGACTCTCATTCCCAGGACGGCCATTCCTTTTACACCGGTGTAAACTGAGTGCCACATTGTTTCCGTTTCGCAGTGTTTTCCCCTCATTGTGTGGGGAACGCCGGGGGGGGGCGCTGTGAAACACGAATGAAAAATTTCCCTGTTTTCTCCTTTTGAAAAGTTACGGTCTGTCTAGCTGTCTATCGTATGGAAACACTGAGATGTAGGAAACACTAGAAAACGTTACACGGGACCACCGCACAGAGGCGCCGTCTTTCAACCATAACTGGAATTAAAATCGTGTGCTTCAGCATACCGACACACATTGTATACCCATAGCGGCCTCTTGCGCCAGATGGCCGCACTCTCGCTCACTACAACTGTATTTACCACTACGTACAGAGACAGTTGTTCGGCTCATGCACGCAAGGCGCAGTGACTGGCGCAATGAAATTCCCTGCCGTAGCAGACGCTTTTTCCCCGTCAATTTGACACTGACAGTGATGTAAGTTTGTATACTCTTCATTTACACGTTTGAAAGTTACTTTGAGTGTGAATTTGACCCGATTTTTACCCCATACGTTTTTTATGTCGCTTTTTAAACTCTTCTGTCTCCAAAGTTACAAAGTTGGCTCGTCCCACGGTCCGTCTAGTCTCACTCCTTGCGCCATCAAAAAAGACGCCAAAACAGTGTGTTATGGCGGCTTGGCATGGCGCCTTTGGTTCGACAAGTTCTCTACTTCGCGATAATTGTGTCTTCAACCCTTCTCTCAGCTGAGAGAGTGTGTATTTTCGTTCTGTCTGGGACGGGGACTCCCCAAATTTCAGCCATCTCGGCGCCATCATGGCGCCATTGCCGTCTGGCCACTGACATTGGTTGGTGCTGCCACCTAGAAACGTCTGCGGAACTAACAAACTTGGGTTTGGGAGTTCTTGCTGGGAAAATGAACTTTGAGGGGTCATATAAGAATTATGTGACATAAGACATGATGTGAGCGGTCCGTGCTCAAATATGCTGACTGTAACAGTGATATTTAAGCGTGTTAAAGGTAGTTTTGCAGGTTTTTCTCCAGAAAAATTAAGATCCTAAGTTTATTGGAATAGAAATAAGAAAGTGACATATGGAAACTGTGGGGACCAACTCATCAGCGAGTCGGAACTAACATCACATATTTTTTTATTGGTAAAAAAGCTTTTGCCTTGAGTTAAGTCAATGGGTCATATGAATAAAGACTATAGCAAATGCTTTTACTTCAGATTTGTATAGCATTGCATGGTGCATTTGTATTGCAAAATACGAGTAAAGGCATTTACTAATCTTTATTCATATGACCCATTGTAGGACAATTATTCGTGAATTTTTCTACACACCGGTGAGTGGCGGGAATTTCAAAAGATAGTCAGGGATGGGAATTTAAACTTTGTTTTTTCTTTGTAAATTTTTATTTTGGAAACAATCAATAAAAAAAGATAAAAATCCGTACCTATGCTTTCTTTACCGGTACTTAAAAGTACTTGCCTTACATTCATGGCATTGTTTTGCAGGTGGTGCAGTGCCTTCTATTGCTCATGTGATGAAGTCTGACAGAGATGTCGTCAACGACTCGATTCCCGCTGGACACGGTAGTGGAGAAGCTCCTGATAGGCCTACTCGCAGAACGGCATCAACCAAGGTACAAGGAACCAACCAGCCTATCGGTCATTTGTTTGACGAAGAGCAGGAAAAACAGCTGATGTCCTCACCTCCTGCAAACTTTCCTAAAAAACTTCCATCAAAACAATGTCACTATTACTGCAAATTTTGTGGGAAACTTTTCAACAAAAACTGTGATCTGGCCCGTCATAGACGGATTCATACTGGTGAACGACCTTTTAAGTGCGAGTTGTGTCCTAAGGCTTTCGCTCGTAAGGATGTCCTGCATCTCCACGTACGCAAACATCATTTAGTTGATATGAGTGGAGAAGGGAAGTATACGTGTTTGAAATGCAAAAAAAGCTTGGATGCATCCGAGTTCGAAAATCACATGGAAAGTCATCAGAATGGGAATGCAAGAGCATCTGAAAATGTGTCCGGTGGTCATCTAGAAGCAGCTGGAACAGAAGATGCTGATGAGACTGATAACAATTTGACCCGTGTGAACCCATCAGGTCATGATATTGAAATGAGAGATCATGTCAATTCAAATGATACTAGAATTCGAACTGTTACCTCATCAGTTGCAGCTGACATGGCTGAAAGGCCTATGAGACATTCACCTGTCTCTGTAGCCGGCTCGGTAGATGATCCCTCAAAAGGCATGAAACCATCCACACCATCACGCTATAGTGTATTCAAATGCAAACACTGCCAAAGATCTTTCCATAAATACTGTACACTCCTACGTCACCAGAGAGTTGCTCATAAAGAGAAGGGAGGATATACAGTCGACAAATCGCCTTGTTCCAGATCGATCAAAAACGATTCGGGAAACACTGCTGATAATGAAGCTGCTGATCGTCCTGGATACCAGGAACAACCAAAATCTTCCATAGGAGCTGAGGCCAAAGTTGAGACCAATAGAGACGTAGAACATAATACTGCTGTTAGTTTGAATTTAGGTTCAATTAATTCTGCTGAGTATCCTGCCTCCACGGTGTCTTCACCAAATTGTGATTGGTTCACGCATTCGCCGTCCTTCGTTAATAATGGCCGTTCATTTATTATGCAGGAACATTCATTTCCTAATTCTCTACCCTGTGATTGTAATTTTTGTCGGAATTGCGACCCTAATCCTTATCTTGTGCATGGGCATGTTGCACAGCATTTATGCAGTCCTAGGACCCTTGATTTATGCAGTCCAGTTCCGAGCGGGTTTACTCATATGCATAATTTATGCGGTCGTGCGTCCGTTTTCGTTGGGTCTAGAATGCCGCAGATCTATGAATCCAATGGTTGTGGGGTGACTACCTGTAGAGTTCCCGAAAATGGAACTCCTTGCAGAACACTGGAAAATGTTTACGTACATCACCCCAATGTGTTAAATACTTGTGTGAATGCAAATCGTTGTCGTGATGGTCGTCTGTATTGCACAAATGAAGTTTGTCTCCATGGTCCACTTGTGAACTACCCAAAGTATGAAGTTATTCCTACACCAGTTAAATACGCAGTTCTACAGCATCCAGTATGTAATGTTGCACATGGAGAGGTAGCGATGGGTAGGGAACCAGTTTGTCTCAACAACCAATGTGGGTGTATGACTCGTGTCCCGGTGAAGCAGGAGGTAAAAGAGGAGGCGGATGTATCCCCGAGTTATGGAGCACACAGTTTGGTTGATAGGGAACAGAGAATGTTGAGTCCAGTATTACTTATCAAAGAGGAGAAACTCGGAGGTGATTCGTGGCAACCTCCTGAGAGACACTGGAATGAAATACAGCAAAATACAAATAGAAATACGGCACCTCCTTATGGGCATGTGAAAAGGGAGGTGAGACCTGAAGAATGCTGTCGTGTTTATAATGATGTCCATATAGCAGGGAAGTCAGATAGGGAGGCCCACATGCCAAAAGGAAATATGGATCCTGAAATTCAACACATGAACACTGCTGGTGTCAGTAATGCGGGAGGACAAATTAGTCCAGGTACCCGTGCACCCTCTGCACGAAGGAGTGCTTTTACTGCGTACCATCGCAACAGGAGCTCGACCGATGACAAACTGTTTTCACCAGGAGCGGATAAGTTTCCAAATGATCAGAGGATTCCACCAACAACGGCAGTACGTGGGGTACAGCCTCTTGGAAAATTGTTCAGTGCAAGCAGAAATGGTGCTCCGAGTGTCGGTGGCAAATTCTACCAAAACACCGTGCCGAGGTATGACTTGTCACCGGAGGAAATGGACGATTTTGTTGCTTCTTCTATTACCACTGTCGTAAAAGACAACAATCAGAAAGTGTACCAGTGTAACATATGTAAGAAGTGTCTCTCGCAGAAGGGGGACTTAAAACGCCACCTTAAGATCCACCTTGGACAGAAGGATTTCATTTGTCTTTTCTGTTCCCGTGGGTTTATCAAAAACAGTGACCTGCAACGTCATATTCGTACTCGGCACACGCGCGAAAAACCGTACGAATGTTCACAGTGTTTGAGGAAATATGCTCGCACTGACCAGCTGCTTGATCACGTACGCATGCATCTCGGGGATAAACGATTTGAATGTGAAATATGTCACGAGAAATTCCTTCGGCGTTATGAATTACAGAAACACATGCGAGAACACTACCATTCGAAAGATCACGGTGAAACCAAGTTCAAAACTGAACCTCAAGAGTTAGAAGATGAGGAAGACATGGAATTAGATGTTGTGAAAATTGAAGTGGAATACTGTAGTGATGATGAACTTATGGCAAGCATGGAGTCCAATAGCACTAATGGGACCAAAACATCCGACAAGGAGTCAGAAATAGCTACATCGCCAGAAACCGACAATACTGTGGACGAATTTAAGAAAGATGTTCCAGAAGATGATGTATACCCTCAGGAAAGCCACTGCCTGAAGATGTCTGCCTATCCTCAAGATGATTGCTCGGGGCGGCTAAGTCCCAGTTCAGAGACCAACTCCCCTGATTCGTCTCCTACCATCATTGGAACGGNAAAACGGCTGCCTGCGCGAGACTATCGACCGCTCTCAACGCATTCTTTATGAAGGTTCTTTTCCCCGTCATCCATGTTTTTAGATCAAGGTAGATGTGGAGATTGAAATAATATCACAGTGGCATGCGAACCCTGCAAAATCTTCTTGGGTAGCGCGTCAGACGCAAGTCTTTCTGGGTGTTGCGGTCGGAGCCTACTCTAGATGGCAGCACTGATGAATGGTCTTCAAAAGCCTGTTGTACACGCCGCGACAAGTGAAGATTTTTGTCTCCGGAGACAGATATTTCCATTTATCCCAGTGTGTGCTAGGTGCTGGAGACAGAAATCACCACAGGTCCCGATGTATGCGGGGTACGGTGACAAGTGACAAGTGGAAACAGTCGCTCAAGACTGTTTCCAAAAATCAAACATGTTTGATAGGGCCGATTTTTTAAACGATGGCTATCGGATTTCATTAACCCTCAGCTGACAAACTGTTTGTTAATCGAAGTGAATTTTTCGATTTTTTTAATCGTTGATAGCCAAACATTCTAAAAGTCAAAAGGTTTACTTTGGTTAATCCACGGTTTGTCAGAAAAGCCGATGGTTAAACCGCGGTTTACTTTGTCTCAGCGAGATTGGGTTCTGCGACGGACACGAGAGGTGTGTTTCTTCGACTGACCAATCCTCAGCCATGGCTCTCGTGGCACATGACTTAATCAACATAACGGCTAAAATATGGGATATGGGATAGACGGCGACAAAGACTTCATTTCGTCTCCCTGTACGCGGGGTTTTAGACATAACTGGAGAGACAAAACCCGCCACATTCCAAATGGCGCCGACCATGGCTCCGAAAGGTTCTATTTTAGTGATACAAGTTAGATTCTGGCTCAAAATACTTGGTAATGCCCATAGCTTTCAGAATGAACAAGCTTTTTCTTCGGAGACGTGGTTGTGTCAGCAAGAGCGAAATTTCACAATAGGGAGTTTTCGCAAAGCCTCCGAAACGCCAACGCGAACGCCAAACCCATTGTTCGATGCTACGAAGAGAGCACCGGACAAAACTATAGACGTTCGCTTTGGCGTTTCGGGGTGTTGCGAAAACTCTATAATACGTCAATTCCAACCCGAACGGAGCGAGGACAACGTCAGAATGTATTTGGCCGTGTAAAAGGAGAACGAAGGCGCAGATGAACTCGAATATGTTTTGCCATGACATGTTCGTCTTCTTGTACGTTTTTGCTCTCTCTCGAAACTTCCCTATTTACTTGGCGGGTTGGTATGGGGAGCCTATCCCGACTGACCTACGCCAACAACAACACCCGGAGAAACATGGATAAGTGTGGGGGGGGGGGGNGGGGGGGGGGGGGGGGGGCAATTGCCAGGTGCTGCAGTAGTCATCGATACAGATGTGACAGGAATCAACGTCCTAGGAATGCAAGTCCGCCAGAACTAGCTCGCTATTGTAAGATTATAATCGAATGGCCATGGTCTCTATAGCCATATATTCTAATCCCTCGCTGAACAATAAGACCGGACTTTGATTCCAGGGGGACTTTGATCCCTGTCACACCTTCCTTAGACGTCGGGCGCGAGCGCTTAGCACCACTGATTACCTTAGGATCTATACTTCCAGTCACAATAACACTAGGATTTGCAGATTACATGGGATAGGAAAAAACGTAGAGGACACCCTGCACGCATTGATGTAGACCGGTGTAATGCTTTTGAATGTTCCTCATCTGTAAGTGTTTCCCTGCTATTGTCCGAAGGGAAAAGCTGCCACTTGAAACAATAAGGGGAAACACTGACATATGGAAACACTGGTAGATATTACACCGGGTGCCAGACCCGCCTCGATGATGGTGAGGTATTGGGACGAACTCTCCGGGTCGCGAACTTTTTTTTCCTAACCGATATATCCATTACGACCAACTTTTTTTTCCTAACCAGTATAGCAAAACCTAATCCTAATCCTAATCTGAACCCTAATCCTAATACTACTCCCAAAACTAACCCTGACCCTAACCCTAACCCTTACCCAATCATTAACCTTCTATTCACTTCGTTAAGTTCGTTTCGTAATGGATATACTGGTTAGGAATCTATACTGGTTAGGAAAAAAAAATCCGCCTCCGGGTCAATCCTGTTTCCTCCTGCTTCAGGTTCGACGATTGTAAGCATGAAGGTACCGGACGAGCCGGAGATGGAGATACTCGGGAATGCATTTCAGCTGATGGTGGGGACCATTCTACCATTTTGTATCATAGTATTATGTAATATATGGATCATTGTTGTCTTACAAAATGCCTCCAAAGAGAGAGGTAAAATGAGCGTTAGTAAGGAAAGTCAGAAAAACCTCGAGAAGGAATCGTCACATCTGACAAGAATGTTGATCTTGGTCAGTATCGCTTACGTGGTGACGTCCATACCGTTTAGGTTATATAACGTCATCATTACAATACCAGCAGTCATAGACGAGTACGTAATGGAAGAAGAGTATTGGAGTCTTCGGTTTTATTGTCAACATTTCATCATCATACAGTTCTGGGAGTTGAATTACGGAATCAATTTTTATCTTTATTGCATCGGAGGTGGGAAGAAATATCGCGAGGACGTCAAGCAACGACTGGGGCAGATGCTTTGTTGTTGTCGACAGGGGAGAGACGGTGGGCAGTGATCCGGCATGAAGTCCCGCCATGAGTGGATGAGGAGCTGGCCATCTCCATGGAGAGACCTCGCTATCCTGCCCCAGTTGCGGTCAGTGACAGTCGCGTTGCCTCTACTGTAAAACACGTTAATTCCTTAAATAACCTTAATTTCATTAAGAATGCACCAGACTATTGTAACTCGGACTCTCATTCCCAGGACGGCCATTCCTTTTACACCGGTGTAAACTGAGTGCCACATTGTTTCCGTTTCGCAGTGTTTTCCCCTCATTGTGTGGGGAACGCCGGGGGGGGGCGCTGTGAAACACGAATGAAAAATTTCCCTGTTTTCTCCTTTTGAAAAGTTACGGTCTGTCTAGCTGTCTATCGTATGGAAACACTGAGATGTAGGAAACACTAGAAAACGTTACACGGGACCACCGCACAGAGGCGCCGTCTTTCAACCATAACTGGAATTAAAATCGTGTGCTTCAGCATACCGACACACATTGTATACCCATAGCGGCCTCTTGCGCCAGATGGCCGCACTCTCGCTCACTACAACTGTATTTACCACTACGTACAGAGACAGTTGTTCGGCTCATGCACGCAAGGCGCAGTGACTGGCGCAATGAAATTCCCTGCCGTAGCAGACGCTTTTTCCCCGTCAATTTGACACTGACAGTGATGTAAGTTTGTATACTCTTCATTTACACGTTTGAAAGTTACTTTGAGTGTGAATTTGACCCGATTTTTACCCCATACGTTTTTTATGTCGCTTTTTAAACTCTTCTGTCTCCAAAGTTACAAAGTTGGCTCGTCCCACGGTCCGTCTAGTCTCACTCCTTGCGCCATCAAAAAAGACGCCAAAACAGTGTGTTATGGCGGCTTGGCATGGCGCCTTTGGTTCGACAAGTTCTCTACTTCGCGATAATTGTGTCTTCACCCCTTCTCTCAGCTGAGAGAGTGTGTATTTTCGTTCTGTCTGGGACGGGGACTCCCCAAATTTCAGCCATCTCGGCGCCATCATGGCGCCATTGCCGTCTGGCCACTGACATTGGTTGGTGCTGCCACCTAGAAACGTCTGCGGAACTAACAAACTTGGGTTTGGGAGTTCTTGCTGGGAAAATGAACTTTGAGGGGTCATATAAGAATTATGTGACATAAGACATGATGTGAGCGGTCCGTGTTCAAATATGCTTACTGTAACAGTGATATTTAAGCGTGTTAAAGGTAGTTTTGCAGGTTTTTCTCCAGAAAAATTAAGATCCTAAGTTTATTGGAATAGAAATAAGAAAGTGACATATGGAAACTGTGGGGACCAACTCATCAGCGAGTCGGAACTAACATCACATATTTTTTTATTGGTAAAAAAGCTTTTGCCTTGAGTTAAGTCAATGGGTCATATGAATAAAGACTATAGCAAATGCTTTTACTTCAGATTTGTATAGCATTGCATGGTGCATTTGTATTGCAAAATACGAGTAAAGGCATTTACTAATCTTTATTCATATGACCCATTGTAGGACAATTATTCGTGAATTTTTCTACACACCGGTGAGTGGCGGGAATTTCAAAAGATAGTCAGGGATGGGAATTTAAACTTTGTTTTTTCTTTGTAAATTTTTATTTTGGAAACAATCAATAAAAAAAGATAAAAAATCCGTACATGCTTTCTTTACCGGTACTTAAAAGTACTTGCCTTACATTCATGGCATTGTTTTGCAGGTGGTGCAGTGCCTTCTATTGCTCATGTGATGAAGTCTGACAGAGATGTCGTCAACGACTCGATTCCCGCTGGGCACGGTAGTGGAGGAGCTCCTGATAGGCCTACCCGCAGAACGCCATCAACCAAGGTGCAAGGAACCAACCAGCCTATCGGTCATTCATTGTTTGACGAAGAGCAGGAAAAACAGCTGATGTCCTCACCTCCTGCAAACTTTCCTAAAAAACTTCCATCAAAACAATGTCACTATTACTGCAAATTTTGTGGGAAACTTTTCAACAAAAACTGTGATCTGGCTCGTCATAGACGAATTCACACAGGTGAACGACCTTTTAAGTGTGAGTTGTGTCCTAAGGCTTTCGCTCGTAAGGATGTCCTGCATCTCCACGTACGCAAACATCATTTAGTTGACATGAGTGGAGAAGGGAAGTATACGTGTTTGAAATGCAAAAAAAGCTTGGATGCATCCGAGTTCGAAAATCACATGGAAAGTCATCAGAATGGGAATGCGAGAGCATTTGAAAATGTGTCCGGTGGTCATCTAGAAGCACCTGGAACAGAAGATGCTGATGAGACTGATAACAATTTGACCCGTGTGAACCCATCTGGTCATGATATTGAAATGAGCGATCATGTCAATTCAAATGATACTAGAATTCGAACTGTTACCTCATCAGTTGCAATTGACATGGCTGAAAGGCCTATGAGACATTCACCTGTCTCTGTAGCCGGCTCGGTAGATAACCCCTCAAAAGGCATGAAACCATCCACACCATCACGCTATAGTGTATTCAAATGCAAACACTGCCAAAGATCTTTCCATAAATACTGTACACTCCTACGTCACCAGAGAGTTGCTCATAAAGAGAAGGGAGGATATACAGTCGACAAATCCCCTTGTTCCAGATCGATCAAAAACGATTCGGGAAACACTGCTGATAATGAAGCTGCTGATCGTCCTGGATACCAGGAACAACCAAAATCTTCCATAGGAGCTGAGGCCAAAGTTGAGACCAATAGAGACGTAGAACATAATACTGCTGTTAGTTTGAATTTAGGTTCAATTAATTCTGCTGAGCATCCTGCCTCCACGGTGTCTTCACCAAATTGTGATTGGTTCACGCATTCGCCGTCCTTCGTTAATAATGGCCGTTCATTTATTATGCAGGAACATTCATTTCCTAATTCTCTACCCTGTGATTGTAATTTTTGTCGGAATTGCGACCCTAATCCTTATCTTGTGCATGGGCGTGTTGCACAGCATTTATGCAGTCCTAGGACCCTTGATTTATGCAGTCCAGTTCCGAGCGGGTTTACTCATATGCATAATTTATGCGGTCGTGCGTCCGTTTTCGTTGGGTCTAGAATGCCGCAGATCTATGAATCCAATGGTTGTGGGGTGACTACCTGTAGAGTTCCCGAAAATGGAACTCCTTGCAGAACATTGGAAAATGTTTACGTACATCACCCCAATGTGTTAAATACTTGTATGAATGCAAATCGTTGTCGTGATGGTCGTCTGTATTGCACAAATGAAGTTTGTCTCCATGGTCCACTTGTGAACTACCCGAAGTATGAAGTTATTCCTACACCAGTTAAATACGCAGTTCTACAGCATCCGGTATGTAATGTTGCACATGGAGAGGTAGCGATGGGTAGGGAGCCAGTTTGTCTGAACAACCAATGTGGGTGTA
>NMRB01000489.1:64663-86531 GCA_002633025.1 Notospermus geniculatus
ATAATAATGTGTGGGTTTATAGTGCCTTTTACATTTAAGTGTCAAGGCACTTCACAACATTATTACCCAGCCTATGATTCAGAAACCTTTCTGTAGAAACCAAGGGCAGCCACAATTCGGCGCACACGATGGACATTTCAGGCCAGTTGAGAGTTACAGAGTGACACGGCCGGGGATCGAACCCGCGATCTTCCGATCACGAGCCCACAGCCCTAACCATTATGCCACCGCGCTCCCCAAGGAGTATGATGAACGTGTAAAGTTCTAAATTCAATGGACTACTTCAGGGAAAATTAGGGCTAGAAATAGGGTGTAGTGTTCAGAATTAAATGGCAAATAACGTTGGCTTGACTTTTGATGTCATACATGTACTTTTAACTGAGTTGTTCGTCAGCACCACGTCACGGATTAGTACGCCGGTTCCTCATTGACATTGCATGCAAACATGACAAAGGCGAAATGAATCTGGGTCATTCATGTGATCTCCGAGAACTTGGCACTTGTACATTATCAGCAAGTCATTATCAACTTGTTAACTTAAGTACACAAGGAAATGGTTATCAAGATTGCATGCACGACTGAGTAGACAACAAGGAAAAGTGATGTTATTATTGTAGGACGCAAAAGGATTAATCCAATTAATGGCTTTTTTTCTACTGTAGTGAAGACCCGTCCTCAATCACTTTAGCCTTGATGTTGAGCTCAGTACAACAGTTCGGTTCTACCAAAAATTCGCTCGCTTCTGAATTTTCTGGTTCTACCGATTTGGAGTAGAGGTCAAATGGAGTGTTTTTATGATCCTCTTACCTCTATCATTCGTCCCATGTTGGCAATATGTGGGTTCGCATCATTCACAACACTATCATGTTCAGTCTGGAAAGAAAGAGATTCATGAAATGCACACAGACTTGTGGAGGCAGGGTGTATTGCTCTTGCTGGTTGGGTTGCCCANGGGTACAGCTCTACAGGGAAGTTCCTCACTGCCTCATATAGTTTATCAACACCATCCCATTTCCTTACAAGAGAATGGATATCAACAAATACATCTATCTATAGAGCACATGTCCACTCTTGTATTGATAACATAGATAAGGGCTTACTACAGCCCACCATCCACCAATACGAGAGGGTCTCCATTCTGCCCACTCACCTGTCTGCATAAGCTTCCCCCCGCATTCATAATACCAGACTGGTCACCTTTGCTCTGCAGCCACAGCATCACAGTTGATGTCAATTTATAATGTGCACTCTTTACCTTTTCCTGAAAGAATAGTGAATTTGCAGTCAGCTGCAGTAGAACTAGGGCTTTGATTTTGTATTTGATTTTTCCATCAGGGCCTAAGCCACAGCATTATTGGCCCTGATATGTAAGGAAGAGGCCATCTCAAGTTACTCATGTTCCTCACTTGGATGGGGTCTTTTACTTACCGACGCAAAGGAACAAGGTACAAAGCACCATGGCTTACTGTCCCATGCAACGGACGTGAAGAGCCGGGAATGAAATCCCATATGGCCCGGGCTGGATTTGAACCCGTGGCCCTGCCGCTTGCTGAGTGGACATGATAACCACTCGGCTGTCAGGGCTCCTCAGAACAAGGGCTCAAAGGCTCAAGGGGTGTACTGCCAATTCCCCTCCGGCAGAAACACTGTCGGTGGGAGTTGGATCCCCGCAAACTACTCTACTGGTAGTGTACCCAGACGACAAGAAGGGTTGAGTGGATCGAAGTGTGGAGAAGATTTCCGACAACTAGTTGATGCTCACCTGAACCTCGATTACATGGATTGAATCCCAGCACCCTTTGACGTTTGCGGAGTCACCTGCCTTTTTCATTAACACCACACCGGCAAAACCATGATCGAGATCCCAGAGGTAGACCGAGGACACGCCGCCCTCGTAATACCTAAAAGAAGAGTTGCCACAGTGATACCATCATAACATGCAGAGGATTCCACTCTCCCGGTCTATGAAGGCAGACAAACCGGGATCAGATTACATGTACTATCTACCGGTAAGTAAAATCATTCTAAAGTGTACAGAGCAGCAAAAGTTGAGTTTACTCCATTAACCTATTAGCAAACTTAGTGCAACAGGCAGTCAGTTTGATTCTCATAACTAATAGTACAATGCTTTCGAGTTCTTCTCTTAACACTACAGCAGGAAATTATCCCATGCCTAGAGAACATTGCAGAATGGGGGACTCCATTCACAAAACACAACTTACATTTCTCTATACAAGTCGAATGCCTCATTTGCATCTATTTCCAGTTTGCGTAACTTGTCTGAAGGAATTGCCCCATCGCTTAATGGAGGACTGTATGTATTTGACCATGGGCTTCTGCAAAGACAGTTTATTAATACAGTGTAGTCTCGATGTAACGAATATAATAGGATCCAGTGGAATGTTCATTGTATCGAGGCGTTTGCTAAATCGAGGGATGACCTGGCTGGGCAAGCCATCAATCCACCTCCGCCCCGACAGCTACTAAAATGCAGATATTGTTTGGTAACTGGGCGGTGAATTCATTGTTGGCAAGTTGTTTGTTGTGGTGCGATCAGTGTGACTGATTGCCTTACTGGACATGGGGTGAAAAAACAGACATGTGTAAAAAATTGGGGAGCCACAAGACATGTTCGTTATAAATGTAACCAGGAGTACGTTAAAACGGGGTTTGTTATATCGAGGCTAGACTGTACATGTATGATGAAAATGAAACCTCAAAGTGTTGTCCATGAAACAGAAGCCAGGGTTTGGCTNTAAGTAAGATCAATCTCTGGTCCAAACTCTCATGATAATTTTCAATCACCTTCGTTCTTACCTATAAGAGTCTCCATCTCTGTTATAATCACAGAGCAGGTAGTCTTTGCCTGTGTCTTTATCACGAGCAACTTTCAGGGGCTGGTCAACCGATGACAGCAAATCTTCAACCAGGTCAGGACACTGGAATGCATGAATAAGAAATGTATAGAATGGTGGTGACAGGGTTACGGTATACATGTATCTAGGCCAGTTTACAGAGGTGCTGCACCATGCCATAAAGGGGGCACCACTGTGCCCTTTTTTAACCCCCCCCCCTGGAGTTAAATTCTTTTTAGGTCTCAGTGCCTCCAGACCCTTTGTTATGGTCCCTTTTGGTCACATCACCTTAGAAACTGGCTTAAAAAATTAGCTGCTGACTGGAGGTATAGAGACCTTCTAACTGGCAAGCTTCTCAAATTCAGTAGAAGCGTTGTGAATGAAAAGTGCCCTTTTCTAGGTTGAAGTGCCCTTTTCACAAAGTTTTGCACCATGCCCATCTGAAATCCTAGATATACGGTAACCCTGTGGTCATCTGCAGCATGTTGAGTTCAATGATTGGCCTGGAGTTCGTGCCTCCCAGTTACTCAAGATCAATATAATCCGTGGGCCATTGTACACAAACACAGTCACTGAATAAATACACTCACCAGATCAATCAAATCACCAAGATTTTTCTCCACCTGCTGCGGTGGAAGACGTCTCATCAAATCCAGGGCACAGTCCAACTGGTGGTCCTGAAAGTAATCAACACAGGCATGACCAGGGTTTCCGCCAGAGGGTAAAATTCCGTCGCCTTAAATTTTTCCAGGGTACGGATCCATACCCTCAAAAACGCTGGGTAACCATTTTTCCATGACATGCTGGATGAAACCGGCATGGGGATTTTATGCTTCAAAATACGCCTAAAATGGCACCAAACTTCATTTAAAACCTTTTAAAAATCAAAAAACAAAAAAAAATTTCAAAAAGTTTTTCAAAAAAATTTTGTTTGGTCCGTACCCTCATTTTTTTTTCTGGCGGAAACCCTGATGACAGAAAATGGACGGAGTAGTTTTTACCAATTTTCACAAATATACCGGAGGTACACTTTATTTTTTATTTAAACTTATTTATTTTTAACGTACACTGAGGTACACTGCATACCTCATACATAGAACCTCCATAACCTTGTCACTACCATAGGATTTGACCAAGCTAATCAGTGATGGACACATGGTACATGCGCATTGTATTTTTTCCATCAAGGCTGAACCAATGGCAATATTGGTCTTGTACAGAGGAGGCCATGTCAAGCAACTCATGTTCCTCACTTGGATGGGGTCTTTTACTTGCCGTTGCAAAGGAACAAGGTACAAGGCACCACGGCCTAAGTGGGGTTCATTGGCACACGGATCTGGTCCGTTTGCCCCTAATTTTCCGGATATGAATCGGACAAAGTCCGTTTGCCAATGATCATTGCTTTACTCTCCCATGTGAAAGACTGAAGAGGCCAGGGATGATTAATCCCACTTATCGTGGTTCAGGCTGGATTTGAATGAACCTGGGACCTGCTACTTGCTTTAAGCAGACAATGATATAGCAAAAGAACTTAACTACAAGAGTTCAATAAAGACAGGGAATTGCTGAAAATATGGAATCCTCCTCCTGAAAACTGAAACCATTGAATTGAAACCTTCCCCCAGAAAAAGAAACTTTAGCCGAATTCTCATGAACATAACGATGAAATCCTAATCACTGTTCATCCACCACCCCACACCGGATATGAAATTGACAAGTGAAAACCAATAAACCAACTTACAGTTCGAGATTTAGCCATGTTCTGTTTTATACCAGAGACAGGAAAAAATCGAGAGGAAAAAAGTTCATCATTCATCATGTTAGGCGCTAACATTACAATCCACAGCCACACAAGATCAGCTGATTTGTAAAGAAACTGTTCTTCACTGCACTTAGTTTTTCCAACGTGACAAGTGAATGAGCAATCCCTAGAGATAGGCCCTCTTCTTAGGCCTACAGCCTAAGTAGGTCTAAGTAGATCCAGGGGCCTGTTTAAAGTGACTTAATGGTACCATTAACTCAATGCATTTTCCATTTGGTTAAAGGTACCATTAGCTTAAAGTCACTTTATCAAACCATGGAAGTATTATACTGTATAATACTTCCATGATCAAACAGGCCCCTGGTCAACGCTAGTCGCAAGTTTCCAGAAATTTGGCAGTCAGTTTCAAGTGGCAGTAGGCTAGTGACCTCATTTCCATGCGTTTTATGCCTAACCCTAGGTAGGTCTACTATCGGTCCCGGTACGGTAGGCCTTACGTTATACATCCGGTACGCCCCCTAGGCTGGAGTGGTCAGTGGAGGGTGGTCGATTCGACGTCTGTAGCTACAGCTTGTCAATGTCATATCTTTTCATGTAGGCCTATGTCACTTTTGTCAGGACAGGTTTTCAATTCAAGCAAAGCGTGAACAAAATATTTCCACTCACAATTACTGACATAGCCTAGGCATACATCACATAGCAGCATGCACATGACTCACACAGCCGTAGGCCTATGACAGGTCATGCATGATGTTACGTGTACGGTTGTTATGCATTCATGTACAGCATGTACTCATACATTACATTACATACACCATCTACACGGAGGCTGCCGTGCTGTGCCAATGGCAATGCTGCTGTGCAGTGCATTTCAGGAAGCAGAAAGGGAAATAGTGCACACTTTCATATCGTTTTTCACAAGTATTGCAGGGGAAAATTTGGAAATTTGTCATTCTCTCTCGGGTAAAACATTAGTATGATGTGATCTCCCTCACCGTCATTTTGTTATGGTTGGCAATGAAGCGAAAATCAAAGGTTTTCCAACTAGGAAGTGAGCACACAACCGGGCGTGTATACGGAATTATCCGGGACACCTGTTTTCCTCGTCCAATCAGATTTGATCTTGCCAAATATGGAAATGAAATTGGCGCTAGATGGCGACATAAAAAAATAAAGTATTTTGATCAAATGGATTATTTTTTCACTTCATTGACCAGAAACCGCTTCAAATGCATAATATTAATAACTAAATGCGTTTATATATAGCGTGTTCGGAAAGCTTCCTCGGGGAGGCTCGGGGAAGCGGGAGAGCGTTCGGTAAGGTATTTGGAAGGCTGCCAAGGCTTCCTCGAGCCTGGCCGAAGTGAGTAGTCTCGCGTCACCAGCCTCTCTCTCTTACAGGAGAGAGTCTGGTAGCAAAGGCCAAAACTTTCGTTACCGCCAGGTGGCGAGTGTCCAGCTCAGAGACACTACAGCAAGGGATATCGTCAGTCGAATCGAAGATACAGTAATGGACAATCCAGATATCAGAACTCTAGACATGATTGGAACAATTCGCGTTACTCGTCAGATGAATCTGACAACTTTGATAATCACTCGTTCGACAGAAATCACCGCTCCAGGCAGGATAGAGGACATTACTGATCATTGTGATGCTCGTTAATAATGATACCATTCTGAGAAAACAAGTGACTCAAAACGGATTAACTATTGGATGCTGGAATGTAAACGGACTCATTTCAAAAGATCACAACAAGCTTGAGGATCAGGCTTTTATTGATCAAATCAAAGACTTAGACATTGTGGGATTAGTGGAGACTCATATTGACCAGTCAGCAGATGTGTCTCTTCAAGGTTTTGAATCTTTTCCTTTTTACAGGAAAAGATCATGTAAGGCCACTCGAAACCATGGTGGCATTGTCATTTATGTTAAAAAATGTGTTCACAAGGGTGTCTATATCTTGAAGAATTCAAATTCAAACTATCAGTGGATAGTCTTAAGAAAATCATTCTTCAATGTCAGCAGAGATATCTATATCTGTTTTATTCATAATCCACCTGCCAACTCATCATACTCTCTCAAACTTGATTATGATGTTTTGCAGTTGATTGAGACTGATTGTACTAGATTCTCCAACAAAGGTGAACTTTTACTTCTAGGAGATATGAATGCTAGAACCAACACCGATTTAGATTTTATTATCAATGACAATAACAATGCATTTATTCCCTTGTCAAGTGACTATACACCAGATAAAGATATCTCTGATCGTAACTCACAGGATCAGCACAAGTCTTGTAGTAGAGGGAAACTTCTCCTAGAGCTTTGTATATCAGGTCAGCTTAGAATCCTAAACGGTCGATCTTTNCCCCCCCCCCCCCAACTCAAATCATCATTCACTGAGTCATTGATTGTGTAAATGTGACACTGACTAGGCCTACGCTAGGCCTATATTTTGTTGGGGCATTTTGATTTAGCCTGTCGGTATGTAGGCCTACATGTAGTAGGCCTAGGCCTATCGAAGTCGATAAGCATGCCATATCGGCATATGTCATGTGGGCCTAAGCACAACAACGATTTGGCAAAAAGGTAAGCATGCGATCAAGTAGTACAACACGGACAATTATACAATCAGCTATACGAGTGACCATCATATATCATAAGAAGAAACTTGTAAATAGTGTCCATTGGATTCAGTTTTTTCTTTGTTGAAGACGACAGACGTCTGTCATCCCGTGGAGCGCACTAATACGTACTGTACTTTCACAAGACAGAAATTGTATTTCATGATTTTATGCGCAGGATCAGGATTGGCATTGCTCTTCACTAAGCACACCCCACCCACGGACACAAATTGAATGAGGGGATAGGAATCAGTTCAAAGTGCCATAGATACGGATGATGATGATGATGATCACAAAAAAAAGAAAGAATAGAAAGACTATGAAAGAGGAGCCTTTCTATCCACCAAGATCTTTCATTTTGTTTCACACCTGCCCTGTTACATAAACTTGTGCACCACCAACCAATGGGCAAGAGCTTCAACTCGTTGTATTGCAGTGAAGGTTTTACAATGATGACCAAAAACTAGATTAAAAAAAGACTGATTGAAGGTTTTTCTTAAGCCTGCTACATGTAGCTGAGCGGTCATAATGGTTTGGCAGTATCAGATGGTCATTTCACTGAATCAGTTTTTGTATGTCACTGCAACTAGTACCGGTAGTCTGCTTCTGCAGATGTAGTCGTCATCAAATTCTCACTCAAGTCACTGTCACTATGAGCTGAATCAGGGTCATGAAGTTCATAGAGATTTGTATTTTGCATTGCTCTTGCTTTCTGTCTGCCATCAGAATTGCTTCTCACAAGTAGATATGTGGATTTGAAGAACCTACTTCTCTGCTGTTTGATGGGACATAGATAGAGGGCCTGATTGGTGATTGTTGTATCCTTCCCCAAACCATGACTGGGGTCTGTCATCAGGTTGCTGACCCAGTCTCTGCCCAGTCTCATTATTTGTACATTGGAAACAGAGGTCAAAATGAATAGAAATGGTCAATTTCGGACTGAACTTTGGTGTCCTTAATAGAGAGGTGTCTCCTGGCAGAGGTGTCTGTTAACTGTGTAATTTTTTAAGTTCTAATTTTTCTTTCTTAAAAAAATTGCCAAAAAAGTATTTGACACAAAAGGTTCAAGTCCTACGCACTTGACACGCCATTCCTTGCAAGGCGTACTATTATGCCTTATGCAAGCAACGATCTTTGAGTGTTTCCGGGGTTCCCCGGATTTTGTAATGACGTAGTATGACGTCCTACGCAGTTAACAGGTTAAGGGAGGTTCCACTGTATTTGAAAATCGTTACTCCATTAAATTTTATTGTAAACTAGAAGAGCAATTTTTATCCAGGGTTGCATTGGCAGCATTGATATTGATGGTTTGATTTGATGTCAAGTTTATTGTGGATGAGGTATGTAGGCCTACATGTACATGTACAATATGTTTATTCTATAAAATAAAATCTTTGCTGAAGCACTTCAGACAAGCTGCTGCTGTTTCCACACCTGTTAGGCCTTAACATACTTTAATTTATTCAGCTCCAGCTTGTTCATTTCTATTGATCGCAGTCTCAGCATATACTTTATCTGATGGAGTCGATTTCCCACGGGACTAATTTGGGGGCAGGGATTTCTCCACAATGTGATCATGAGGATTTGTTGTTGTTTAGATAATCTGCTACGTGGTGAGTTGCTTTGAAAGAGTTCATATTATTCACTTCACTTCGGCATTTTTGTATTGCATTGTGTTGTGTTTTTCTATCAGGGCAAAAGCCATAGCATATTCATCATAATCATCATCATCTGTTTCGGCTTTGACATGTTTGATAGCCCGATGGGACTGTAGGCCGCTGCTTGTTTAGTTTATTTATGCACAATGTTGGGGTGGTGGCGTCGGTATCAGAAAGAAATAAAAGCAACCTGCAATAGGTTTAACCATCAATAATCGTGATCAAAAACTTCAAAGAAAGTGTTAGGGCAATCCGTTAGACAATTCTTAACAAACATTGCATAATAGGCTAGTCACAGCTTAAATCGCAATGACACTCCAGTGGGCCTGGTAAGTATGGAAGAGGCCACGGCAAGCTACTCAAACTGCTTGGATAGGGTCTTTGGCTTGCCCTTTGCAAAGACACTAAAGTATATGACACCAAGGCTTGCTGTCCCATGCAATGACACAACGACATTGGCCGGGATTCGAACCCGGGACCTGCGGCTTGCTGAGTGAATGTGACAACCACTTGGCTGTGAGGACACCTGTTGGTCTGCTTTGTGACCAAAGCAACCTCCCTTCAGAAACTGAAACGTTTTTGCCTCGGCCAGTCTGAGTGGAATGACTGATGAATCCAGGTTTATCCACCTGTAGTAGTGATGGAATNAGGAATACTGATTCTTTTCCAGTTTTGTACAAAAGTTCAATGCCTACCCAAGCAATGACGGAGATCTTGGATAACCACATACGTATGAAAGCCGTCTATGGCGGGTAAGTAAACGAACCAGTTCAAACTTCAAATATGTGACCCTCCACCACAAAACCAGTCATAAGTTGCTCTGAGGTTGGCAACCTGGGAGCAAATTATCTGTCAGACCATACCGTCATTTGCCAATTTTATCAGTGATTGTGAAGTTCTGATCATTTCAGTGATGTCATGGTGACGACCCTTGAACCTGGCATGATGTATGAGGACCTCGTTGCAGAAATCAGAGAAATCTGCCAGTTCAGCGTGGATCAGCCATTCACCATGAAGTGGGTTGATGAGGAAGGTAGGTCACCTCTGTGTTCTCTGTTTCATTAAAAATATTTTGAGTTCAGTTTGAAGCCAGTACCACTGAATGTCACACTGGGGAATCAAATCCTGATTCGAGGTTCTATTTTGTGCAGGTTTTAGAAAAAAGAAGAAAAAAAAGTTAGCTGTACATGTATATGGACACTGTATAAGTATTGCAATGGAATTCCAATGAACGGTTTTAAGAATCTTAATTAGGGGTAAAGTGCTTTTCAGAATGGCCAGTCATTTTTGCACTCATTTTACCTTGCAATGGAACCTAACCACAAACCACAAATGGGCCAATTACGTGTGCATGATTGCATGACTATCTTGAATCAGAGTATAGACCTGAACATGGTCCTATTAGAAGACGGTCAACCGTGAATTGACATGCACACATTATTGCCTAACTTGTGGTTTGTGGTTAGGTTTCATTGCAAGGTAAAATGAGTGCAAAAATGACTGGAGATTCTGAAAAGCACTTTATAAACCTACTTAATTGAAATGTCCATCACGTGATTTGAAACATCTCAGACGTCAGACTGACCAAAAATCCATATTGGATCTCATCTGGTCACTTTCATGACTATTGGTAATCAAACTGCAAAATTCGGG
Source organism: Notospermus geniculatus (assembly GCA_002633025.1). Lineage (NCBI taxonomy): Eukaryota > Metazoa > Nemertea > Pilidiophora > Heteronemertea > Lineidae > Notospermus > Notospermus geniculatus. Next base: position 75,217 of record NMRB01000489.1, read on the forward strand.
GTCTGCCTCATGGACTATAACTGCCAATACGTGACAGTAGCACTATCGGACTTTCTGTGCGGTTGGCCTGACTTAAACTCATTGTGGATTACTGTTCTTTTAATGGACCATTGTCACAGAACAACTGAATCAATTGCTACTAAAATAGGGACAAAAACAGCCTCAAAAAGTAAGTTGATTCCCCACTGTGAACAGTGTGTGTTGGTTTTACATGTAGCTTGACCCGAGTCAGAGTGGTTAATTCTCCAGGTAATAGGTGTCAGCACATAGATTGTGCAGACAGTCTGTATCCACCCAGGTCGGTGGTCTATCGTCACTCGCTGAATGCTAATGACATTCTAATGTTACCTCTTCCATGTATCAACAATTTGAAGGTAGGATTCTCAACAGATTTTTCGTTCAATTCAACCATCGTGTTTTTGCCGACGTAAATGTATCTTTTTCTCGTGCCATGGTTCGATCTTATTGATTGATGAGATCACTGCCGACTGATTAATACCAGACGATGGCACATGGCTGCTGTGGTGATCACCACGGTAACAGACACTCTATGACTTGACTGTTAGTGTTTTACCGTATTGGTTCATGTACATGTACTGCTAGCTTACGTTAACCCTTTCGCCTTGTTAAAATATACATGTAGGTCATTGAACCATCTTTTTTTTGAAGATGGAGATTTGGCCTTGTGGTTAAGGCGTGCTGCCCCTGAGTGCTGGCGATTGATGCCTAATGTGAGGGTCCATGGGTTCGAGTCTGGTAGGACATGTACGAAGCTATGTCTTTCACCTTCGAAACCCGTTGTTATTATTATTAACCCTTTCAGTTTCACTGCCATTGCCAATTGCATAAAATTTCTCTTTTTCAGGTGACCCTTGTACCATATCATCCCAAATCGAGTTTGATGAGGCACTTCGTTTGTATGAAGTGAACCGTGATTCAGAGCTCAACGTTCATGGTGAGTACTGGTCTTTATGATGAAAATATTATATAAAATGTTTTATTATATAACATGTTGTAATGCATGTACCAGTTCACTACAGATGGATCACCATGAGGTCGTGGGCCCAGGCACTGATCCAGAGGGGGCGCCCCGGGCGCGTGCGTCCCCTTTTGGCCAACAGATCTGTGAAATCGACTATGAAATTCTGGAATTTGTTGCAAAGGTGCTGTTCATTTTCGTCACTTGAGGAATCTGAGTTGTGATCCTTGGGAAAATGGAAAAAGCTGTGCACTTACAAATTGCAGAGATTATTTGTTGTACTGTGCAGAATAATCCCTGCAGTTTGCAGTTTCATAGCTTACTGATGGATCACCATGTGGTCATGGGCCCAGGCCCTGATCCAGAGGGTGGCACCCTGGGCGCGCACCTCCCCTTTTGGCCAACAGATCTGTGAAAGTGACCGCAAATTTCAATGTTCTTTAATAGCCTACGACGCTCCTCTTTTCCTAAATCCTGGATCCACCCCTGAGGCCAGTATTCCGCTCTATCTTCGTAGTGGAGCAGTGGTTTCAAAAGACAATTTACATTGAAATTTGAAGAGGTGCAATTTTGTAAGAGATAAATGTACAGCTGTAGAACTCTGCACAATTTCACCATAGGATAATCTTTCTAAACTGAGCAGTGTTAACCAGATCAATTTGACCCTAATTTGAGAAATGTTCCAAATAATTTCCTCATTGAAGACAAATATTGATACGATATCCAGGTGACATTGTGATAAGAGAGATATCCTGGGTTCGTCACACTTTTACGTCAGTTTGACTCAGTATGCGACCGTGTTTGAACGGTTCAGGGAAACGAACACATAAAAATTGTGAATTCATAGGAACTGTGCTCTGTTGTCTGACTCCTTCAACACTGGATACGAATCGATTTATTTGTGATCAGATCAAAAGGAAAGACGTAATTTGGAAGAGACGTGAAATCATGTCGTTGCATGTGTAAATGTGGAGCGGTACACGTGGATACCAATACCGGTTCATGATAACATGCACATGTGTATAAGCATGTGAGGATATACATTGTACAGTCTGATATAGTGAAGTGAGGACGCCCTGTTAAATTATTCCAATTTCATATTTTGGTCAGATAAAGGATCTTCGACTGGTATACTCAGAAAGATATTTGTCTTTGAGCTCAGTATCTATGTGAACCTTCATGATGTTATGAAGCGTTTGGGATCATGCCAACCTGATGTGTTCAAAACTTTTTTACATTGGGGGATTGTGGTGTGTCCAACACTCTACCGGTAATATTCGCCCATGAATCTTTGTTCACATTTGTGACCCTCTCTGGCAAAACCACGCGCAGGTCGTTGTTAGCTTTGCAGGTCGAAACCAAACGTTTGTCAATTTCAGCACCAGCACTGGTATTGTCTCTCTATTAGTATTCAGGGTTTCCGCCAGGATTTTTTTCCAGGGTACGACCTGTAAGGAGGGGGGGAATTTCAAAAAAAAAAAATTTGAAAAAAAAATTTTTTTTGGAAATTTTTTTTTTGTTAATAATAGCCTCCAGAGTCATTTTTTACACTCCAAAATGCAAAATTAGTCTTCCTTCTGCATGAAAGTTGCATTTGAAATGTAACAAATTTAAGAAAAACATTACTGAAGTGATTTTTTCAGGGTACTATATCGTACCCTCAAATTTCTTTAGGGTACTATATTTGTACCCAAAGTACCCTCTGGCGGGGACCCTGGTATTATGAAATCAGAAACGTTCTATTTCTTCCATTCTCTCCTGGTGTCATCTTAGTTCATTGAGGCTCACCTTCTGAGCGACAAACGCCTGGTTTTGCCAGAGTGGGTCACATTTGGTCATTGGGTCTGTGTACATTTCACTCTGGTTTATGGCACGCTTTCTCTGTGGATTTAATAATCTCTATTAGTACAATTTAAAGATAAGTCTAAGTATGAGTGCACACTTCACCTAGATTAACCCTACACGACATGACATCATTGAGGCAAAGTGAATGCACTGACTGACTCTCTCAGAAATCGTTGAATTGATGGGTTAAGATAACTGGCTTGATAGCTTGTGATGTCATTTGTGAGTTCTAGCTTTCAATGTCCACTCTGTCTGTTATCATTGCCTTTGGTTCATCGGCAGAACGCGCCATGTTTTTCTTGCAGTGGGGAGAATGACGTGATTGTGGCATGCAGTGAATCATTCATTCAGATAAATCAGATAGTTGAAATATATTGAATTTTCAATGATGTCATACGTGTGATCTTCAATCGCACTCACAGCATACGAGGTTTTGTTTTCCTTATCATCCATTATTAGTAATTTGTGCGGAATTTGTTGCCGTTTGATCCCACTTCCTTTGCCTGTGATTTCTCAAAGTGTCGAGATGTTTTTTGGCCACGAAATCATCATATTCGGTGGAGGTTATGGTACTGCTTTCAACAACAGGTGTGAAGGTTTGTTTGATATTATTTCCTCTGGCTCTGATTTCTTGACTTGATGCTGGGTTATATCGAGGCCGTTTTAGAGATGCGCCGTGCCGCTAAAAGGGGGCGCCGCTGTGTCCTTTTTTAACCCCCAGGGTGCCATGACCCTAAAAAAAATTTTTTAGGTCCCAATACCCTGGTGATATAACCCTGTGATGTCGAAACATTTTCTAAGTAAGACTGTTGTCTTCATCGCAGCAGATGGCTTTCCAAGGGTCAACCAGAAATGAGCATCTCTCCTCCTCGCCAAACAGTCAACACTGACATGACGCCTATAATGGTCGGATAAACATTTGTATGTGGCGTTCATTGATTCGTGAGCTCAGCTGGTTTGGCTGCAGCTAAAATGGTTCATTACGATAATGGTGCTTGTTATGTAATCTCAGGAGAGATAGTCCATTGTTAATCTTTTTTATGCTTTGTCCTAACGAAGAGGATTATGGATTATTATCTTAACTCCTCCTGTACCATGACATGTTGTTGGAGCAGACGACACATTGGGGCAGATGACATGTTGGATCTGACAACATGTCGGAGCTGATGCCATGTCGGATCAGACAATATGTTGGATCAGATGACATGTTGAATCAGACGACATGTTGGAGCAGATGACAAGTTGAATCAGACAACATGTTGAATCAGATGACATGTTGAATCAGACGACATGTTGAATTAGATGACATGTATTGTTGGATCAGACGACATGTTGGATCAGATGACGTGTTGAATAAGACGACATGTTGAATCAGACGACATGTTGAATCAGACGACATGTTGAATCAGACGACATGTTGGATAAGACGACATGTTGGATAAGATGGCATGTTGAATCAGTCGACATGTTGAATTAAACGACATGTTGGAGCAGATGACGTATCGAAGCGAATGGCATGTTGGATCAGACAGTATGTTGAAACAGACGACATGTCGAAGCAGACAACCTGTTGTGGCACCATTTTTATTGGCCCATCCTGTAGCATCATGTTTTGATTACTTCCTCTATAATCTCTTAAGCTAGCAGCACACTGGCCGCCAAATGTGGCGTCCAGAAGCGTTCGACTGAACGCCTCTCGACGCCAGAGCTGGTTGCCAGTGGATCCTGGTGAGAGCACACCTGCCCAAACTTGGCGTCCAGTGGCATCTTTTCGGGCCACTTGCGCGACAATTACCAGTGCTGCCATCTTCATTGAGGCTGCAATTTTGAAATCATGTCTGGCTGCTATCGGTAGCACACTTGGCTGCTTCGGGAGTTCACAGGCGTTCACTGGCGTCCAAAATCAAACATGTTTGATATCTGGAGTTCAGTGGCGTCCGGCGGCGTCGGGCGGCGTTCTCCAGATTCCATTCGTAGCACACTGGAGATTTTTCTGGCGTCCGGACATTGGCGTCGAAAAAACGCCTCTGGACGCCGAAGTTGGCGGCCAGTCTGCTGCATGCTTTAGACTGATCCGTTTGGTCAAGGGTCGTGTTCTGATGCTTGTAATCATATACAGCTTCTGACATCAACTCAAACTCTTCTGCAGTAATTATATCCCAGACCTCTTATCGCTGGCTCTTTATCAAAAATTGATGGCGATATGTTAGTTCATACTCAGACTGTCATTCTTAATCTTGGTCAGAATAATGAATAATGGTTAGAACTCTGTTATGATTCTTCCTCTACGGTGTTCGACTTGGAACGGTGCAGTGGAAGTAGCAATGACAATCACATCTGAAGTTGTGGGGTCAGCTCCGTGAAGTGGAAACAATAACATATGTGTCACCTCGGAGTTGCAGCTTTCGTTCCTGGTCTACAGCCCGCTCTGCATCCCAAAGGGAGACTTTATTGCCGTTAGAGGCCACCACCAATACCGTCCTAAGACGTCATGGAATTTGACGTCACGGAGAAGAAATGCAAGCTCACCATCATCCGTAATGACGTGAGGCGGTCGTGGTACAATTACATCTGCGACGTCAAATTTTGTAACATTCTGGGACTGCCAACTGGTGGTGGCCCCCAACGGCCAAGAAATTTTCCCATCCCTACCAAACAGTCTCCTATCAACTTATTGTTGGTGTCAGCAGGATCTGGGGAACATCTATATGATGTGAATTCCTGAAAACAAAATAATGTGGCTTTTTAACAGGATGTAGGTGCAGGATACCAGAGGACAAATAAAGACTAAATAATTCAAAACTCATCCATGACTGTTGTTTGCCTCTTTTGAGGATGATAATCAGGACAGGTTGCTGATGCTGATCTGTGTGTCAAGACTGTTCAGAGAGCTTCATTTCTGTGGGACAAATTTGCATCATGTTCACGTTCAAGGAAATTAATTCAGTTGTTCTCATGGGATATTATGGACGTTTTTCAGTATTCCCAAATGTACCTCAACAGCCAGGGCTTCCGTGTGCCGGTGAAGACCGTGAGTATTTCTTTTTCATGAGATCTGTTCCTGTTTCTAACACTTCAAAATACATCATTTTCTTACATAAAAACTGATGACTGACTTACAGATTTGGGTCTGCACTCATGTTTGATTGGACTTCAAACATGGCCGCCAGGCAGCCATCTTGAAAAATGGACTTTGGCCCATATCTCATCAATAGTAAATGTTAGGATGTTCTAATGTTGCCAAAATTTACCTGCATAGATATTTTTAAATATCTATGCAGGTATCCTTTGCATGTATGCCAACATTTCAGGGAGACTGTGAGAGTCACGGTTTCACTTAGTCTATCAGAGAGGTGAGCACAATGTCCCTGGACATTTCATTAATCATGAATATTTGAATGTTTCAGGGAACATGTATCGTCGCGGTGCCAGAAGATGGCGTAAGCTCTATCGTGTGAACGGACATCTCTTCCAGGCAAAAAGATTCAGTCGAGTGAGTAAACTTTCTAACATTATTCATCATTTCATTGACCTCCCGCCAACTTGGTTGCTAGGGGATTTCGTACATGCTATGACCTTTCGGTAGCAGAATTCGTATTTTGGACCTGTCACATGAGTTGGTTTGCCCGCCAGTTAAAGTAAGTACACACTCATGAAATCTCCGTAAAGAAACAAGATGGCGGGAGTGGGAGATGGCGGGAGTGCATGCAAGATAAATTGCCTGTAAAAAGCCACCTTTGTGGGTTGACTGTCTTCTGCTTCAGTGACCCATGTCAGTTTCTCCGACAATATTGGTCTGTTTATTCCATGTTTATCGTTGGATATTTTGACCCCTGACTCTCTCTCCTACTGCATGTCAAAATCCTCATGTGTACTCTATTTGTGAGCCGCTCCAGCAAAAGCAGGTGCTTGTTGCAACTGATCATCGTTGGTCGCCATTTAATTTTGACTCAACTACAAATGTACTTTCACTGCTGTCTACTACTGTTGTCAATCTGCAGAGACGTACATTTCAGCTGTTTTGTTGTAAGGCCGTTAACCCTTGCCTCGTTGCAACAAGCACCTACCAGGTACTTTTGGTGGAGCAGGTCACATTTGTGTAACGTGTATACATGTACAGTAGAAAACGCGTAAGTCGGATTCAAGTGGACCAGAGAATTTCATATCACAAAATGTGATCCAAGATCGGTGATTTTTCGACTTGTGCGGATCCGGCTTGACAAGCGTTTTCCACTCTATTTACCAGTGATTCTTTTGAAGTATCCTCCCTTCATTGTTTTATTTATCAACCGTCTAAATATTTTTGTCACTTTTCTTTTCTAGAGAGCGTTTTGTGCTTACTGTCAAGACCGTATCTGGGGTTTGGGGCGCCAGGGTTTTAAATGTGTCAACTGTAAGCTACTAGTTCACAAGAAGTGTCATCGTCTTGTCAAGCTGCCCTGTGGAACAACTTACGTAAGTGGACTTGCAAATTGTTACAGTTTAGAGAGGTGGGAGGGGGTAGGAAAGAATTCTGATGTGAGCAAGCATAAAAATGCTGTCGGATATTGTGAGATAAGTTTCTTTGTGTGTACGTGTAATAAGTCGCATGCTTGCATGTGGATGTCAGTCCAAGTTTTGTCCAAAAAATGGGTAAAATCCTCATTCTTGGTCACACTAACCTCCACTCTGTCTACAACCCTCAACTCTAAAGAGTCAGGCTAGTTTTGTCCAAGAATGTTCATTTACCTCAAATTTTATGACAAAGCTCCGGCTGCCTGTGGTCGAACATTCTATTTTGGTATAGCAATCACCACATTTGCTGAAAATGACAAAATTCACCAAGAAAAAAATGGAGATATGAATCTGAAATTCATATCTCCTGATTTTCCACCTGACAGTACAGCAGATGTCTAACATATTGAGTTGTGACTATTTTGCAGGAGCCCAATGCCAACACAAGTTCAATGTCGTGTCCTGCGGATTCAGAATCGAACGGAGACAACACTGTGACCAGAAGTAAGTACTCAGAGTTCATTGTAGTAATAAGAAAAATGTGAGGCCTTTATAGCCTCATCATACTTGTTCAGTGAGGCAGAACTAAGCCTCATTTTACTTGTTCAGGGAGGCAGAAGTAAGCCTCATAACCTCATCATACTTTTTCTGGTATATCTCAATTATGTCCTTTTCAGATCTGGAATTTGACTCAAGCTTCAGTCGAGAGGTAAGTTTTTGGAAAAAATTGAAGAATGTTGGTGAAGTAGCCAGTATCTGATGCAAAGACATGTGTTGCCCTTAGTGTCGGATCCAAGATCCAGAGAAAAAGGGGCCCACCCGACCCTTCCAGATTAAACACTCATGATCAATTACAAAGATTTTTCCAACTTTCAAAATTTTCTGGTCAATTGCAAAGATTTTCCAGAAAAAGTGGGGGCCCGGGGCAGATGTGCCCCATCCCCCCTTGCCAGTGACCCTGGGACAAACTCTTCCTGAATCTGCTCCCTTGGTTTATCTGTGAATGATTGATGGATGTCTTTTTATTTCATGCTACTTTTTCCCTCCAGCCAGAGGAAGAGTACGAGGTAGATTTAAGATAATAGCGCCATCGTTGTAGAATGTTTACAGTTGAGTTTTTGGCTTTTGTTCAGTGGCCGGTTGCACGAAACTCATGTTAGCGCTAACATGGTGTTAGCGCTAACTTTTATGTTAGATGACGTCAAAATCCATTGTCATTTTACGTCATTAAGACCGCCACCACCTCACAAGGTGGCGGTCTTCATTGGTTTCACTGGATTTCTCTCTCTCTCTCGATCTCTCCATCCAATCTGTGGTTTCGGCAGGATAACTCAAAAAATACGCCACGTATCGCGATGAAACTTTCAGGAGTTGTGGATATGCATGTTACACGGAAACCTATTGATTTTGGGGGTCATCCGCCAACAATGAACTGTTTAATTAGATGAAGTCTGTTGTCCTAACGCATTTTACCTTTGCCCATGACGTCAACAACCCATGACGTCGGGCCTAAGAACGCAGCGTCACCACGACGTCGAGCATGACGCTGCAGCGTCACTCGCCGCAGCGGGGTTTTCGCTGACGTCATCTCATCTCGGATCAAACTGTGACGCCACGCACACCACGTTTCAGGTCCTCTGAAATGAATTTGGTCCGGTGCCATGAGGTAGGCCTACCCGTGTTTCGCGAAAAATGACACGCACATTTTTCTGAAATCAATAACATTTAAATGGTCATGACCGACAAGTTTACCAATTGTGAAATTTAGTAGACCTAATGGTAGGACGGACACACCTAACGCGATTCGTCGACGCATGCGGCGACGCCTTTGTTATTTTCCGCCGCACTGCACGCAAACAAAGGTTTTGACACATGCGTCGCCCAATCGCATGCGAATCGCGTTAGGTGTGCCCCTACCCTTACTTTGAAAACAATAACCCCCTGCCGCGAAACACGCAATCGCACTGTAAAGCCGTGTACCTACATCATAAATGTAGGCCTACACTGTAAATGACGCATGTTCAGTCCCAATATCATCAGTTTCTACATCGCCCTAACATATTTACAAAATTCATCAGTGAATTTTCAAGGGCGGTCTTCAAATTGACTCGAAAGTCAATTTCTAGTTTAACATGATGTTAGCGCTAACATCATGTTAGCGCTAACATGAGTTTTGTGCAACCCAGCCCTGATTTATACACCGAAAGTGCAGTTGTGAGGTCACAGATTCTGGCATTGCCAGGGTCCAGCTTCTCCTGCTGGTGATGGTCGGCATTGCTGACCACACAGCAGGCTGTTTGTATCTTTGAATAGAAGTCCTGACACTGACGCTTTTGGTATGATTGATAATGTTGGAGGAGCTAGATTCCAGTGGCAAAGCCAGGTGGTCTCTGTGACCTTGCAAGCATTGTGCGTGCACCGTGCATGGGGAGGAGGGGGAGGCATGTAACAGAAGGGGTGGGGACCATGTAAAGGAGGGAAGGGGTGTTGATGTCACTGTTGATGATTTCTGCAAGGGGGTACTGTCAACTTGTTTCAGGTTGTTATTTATTAGTTGTTAATTGGTAGTTAATTGTTTTGCTTGAGTTCTTGTTATATCTGTTAAGTATGTGATTTGCTTTTGGAGGCCACTTTCTCCAGAGTCCGTTTAGACAGGGGTTAGACTAGATTTGGATGTGTTGGCTTAATCTTGCACGCAGCCTCTCTGTGTCTAGAACAAGAATCTGATACATGGCGAACCATCCAAGAATGATCCAATCATAGTACACTCCTATGGAGAACCATCGTAGAATGATCCAATTATAGTATGTTCCTATGGAGAACCATCGTAGAATGATCAATCATACATTAGTACGTTCCTATGGAGAACCATCCTAGAATGATCCAAGTATAGTATGTTCCTATGGAGAACCATCCTAGAATGATCCAAGTACATGTGTAGTGTGATCCTGTGGTTGATGAGCACTCAGGCCCTACCATCGTGTTGCAACTTTGGCGTACAACTGTCCTTCTTCCTTAGTTTGTGCGTACCTTACATGTATGGTGACTGCTCCTGCCAGATGAAAGGGGCTCGAAACTTGAGTTTAAGCCAGCACAGAGTGATACCACACAAAATAAAATAGCACAGAGTGATACCACACAAAATAAAACAAGCCTGGTGGCGCCCGGGTTCACGAAGTGACGTTCAGATCATGAGACTGCAGTTAGTTGCTGGGCCGGGAATATAGATGTTTGGTTTGGGCAGCGGAAAGGAACTCGATAGCAGGACAAGTCCTTACATCCAAACAGAGAAAATCTTTGTGAATAAAAAAAAAAGAATGGAGAAAAAAATTCTTCCACCACCCGGGCTCGAACCCATGGTCATAGACAACCATAGCCGTAACACTGAACCCACTGGACAATACTGATAACCCAAATGCGGCGATGGCCTATATTCACCATCAACACTGACCCCAATTATCAACTCATCCATAAGGCATCCCTTTATTTTAGTCCCAAGAAGGCTACCTGAACATTCGTGCACTATATGTGTGTACACACATCGTATCTCCATACACGTCGGTTATGCGTGGATCGAACAAAATGGCGACCTGACTCGTCTGCTACGGGGCAATTCTGGACATTTCTGCTTATTTCTCGGTGATGAAGGATTACATACGGTTCAAAATAAATAGGGGAGGAGATCGTGATACACATCGTTGTGTAAAGGTGATATATTCTTCTGATTTTTTTGCATGCTCTCAATATTTTGTACACAAAAATGCCGTTTCATGATGATGTATACATTCGTCCATACATCGGCGATTATGCCCCAAACAAAAGTGTCGATTTCTCGAAAAAACGCGAATAATATGTAAATTCTACTATAAGAGACATAACTTGGCGTTACATTACACTTATTAGTGAAATTTCGTGCCAATTGGTGCTATATTAAGTGAATAAACCCGTGTGACAAGAAATGATGTGGCACGAAAATAACGTCACTTCGTGAACAAAA
>NMRB01000489.1:91625-119169 GCA_002633025.1 Notospermus geniculatus
TAAAGGCCCGTTTACACATGCAACTTTTCATATGCAACTTCATGCAACTTGTTGCATAAACCTGATGAGACCAAAAATTTCATCAAAGTTGCATGTGTAAACGGGCATGCAACTTGTTGCAACTAACTACTGCAACTTGTTGCAAAAATAGGATCCAGATCCTATTTTCTGGTGAAGTTGCAACAAGTTGCACGTCGCTGAAAAAAATCATGTGACGTCTACTAAAGCCAAAATGGCTGCCGAACAAAGGATTCCCGCCAAAATTCCAGCAACTTGTTGCGAACTTCTGCAACTTATCGCACTGAATGTTGCAATGTGTACCGGTAAACGTCACAGGTAGACTGCAACAAGTTGCAGGTTGCAGCAACTTGCAACTTGGTGCAACCTAGTGTAAACCGCCCTTAACACATGACAGTGGTCCAGTTTCCCCATATGGCAGTACATGAAGCGGTTCGCCCAATCCCATTTCGCCGCTATTTTTGCCCGTTTCGCCCATTTCTTTTTTCGTCTTTTCCAAGTTCGCCCAATATCTGTCGTGCCCTTTTGCCATTTTGCCCAATTTCATTTTCGCCCATTTTTCAATTCGCCCCAAAGCCATCTCACCCAACTTTCCCATTACGCCCAATGACCATTTCGCCCTTTTCCCAAATGACCCCTTCCCATTTCGCCCAAAAGCCATTTCGCCCATTCTCATTTTGAGGCCCAAAACTAATAATGGTCAAAGGGGCGAGATGATGAATGGGCAAAATGGCATTGGGCGAATTGGTGAAGGGACGAAATGATAAAGGGGCGAGATGGCATTGGGCAAATCGGCAAAGGGTGTATTGGCAAAAGGACGAAATGGTAAGTGGGTGAAAAGATATTTGGGTGAGGGGCAATGGGGCAAAATGGTAAAGGGCACAATGGGTAGGGGGCGAGATGGCAGAGGGCAAAATGGGGAAAAAATTTGGGCGTAATGGGAATGGGCGAACTGGGATTGGGTGAACTGGGACGTCACCCCATGAAGCATTTGTCCAGTCTGCCCATATAGCAGGAACATGAGACGTTGGTGCAGTCTCCCCATATATCAGTAACATGAGACATTGCTCCAGTCTCCCCATATAACAGAAACATGAGACATTGCTCCAGTCTCCCCATATAGCAGTAACATGAGACATTGCTCCAGTCTCCCATATAGCAGTAGCATGAGATGTCGGGCCAGTCTCCCCATATAGCGGTAACATGAGACATTGCACAGTGGCTTGTGATTCTGGGTGAGATAGGCCTAGCTAGGGCCCACGCACACAGAGTTAGGCCTTTGGTCTACACAACATATGGTACATTCTATATTAGTATAAACTAATAAAGAATGTATGTTGTGTAGGCCAGAGGCCTAACTCTGTGTGTGTGGGCCCTAGCTAGGCCTATCTCACCCAGAATCACAAGCCACTGTGCATATAGCAGTAACATGAGACATTGGGCCAGTCTCCCCATATAGCAGTAACATGAGACGTTGGTCCAGTCTCCCCATACAGCATACAGCAGTAACATTAGTGCCTCGGGCAACATGGCTTTCTCGGGGTGACATTTCGCTCTACCGCCCGACACGACGGGCACCATTTTTTATATTGTACCGAAAGTCATCAGAGAGAAGTTCTCGTGGCGTTTATCATCACTCAAATGATCCGCATTGCGCTGCACCACGCCTGATGTAATGTCGATGCGGACCTAAATGAACGCACGACACTGGACCCACATCGGCGCCGTTCGCTTGCTCATTTCTTTGAAATTGTGAGCTAACGTGCGACAAGTTTGGGCTATTGTGTTCAGGAAAATGTTAACAGTTACCCCATGCTGTTGATGATCACAAAAGCTGACAATATTGACTGGTATTTCGACGATTTTGATTGAAAAACCGCCATGTCATTTGAAGCGAGAAACAAAATGGCGGACGTGGGGCCGTCTCGAAGCATTTTGCGGGAAAACATTCCAACCGGAAATATTTTCCGGGCGAACATGCCGAAATGTCCACCGGTCACGTGACCGCTCTCGGCCAATCACATTCACGGAAACTTACTTGAGGTACGATATGATATGTTGGTCCAGTCTCCTCATAGCAGTAGAGACATTGGTCCAGTCATCCCATCGCAGTCACATAAGACATTGGTTAAGTACATGCACATGTACCATACTGACCAAAGTCTAGGCCTATACCCATAGAGCAGTAGGCCTAAATTAAGGCAGTCCATTGAGCTAACATGGGAGAATCCAGTCATCTCGACTTGCCAAGCATTCAGCCAATACTAGTGTATATTATGAACTCAAATGTTCTTGGCCAATCATGTGCAGCAGATTGCTTCGCCTCGTCCGATATAACTTTTCTTCATCCAACAAAAATCCATATTGGACGACCTGCCATCCACTATTTGTATAATGGTGGGGTGAATATTCTCAATTCGTAGGTGAGTACACAGTCCTTGGACCATTTCATTGAGGGGAATGCCATACGTAGGTCTTGTATACTGGCCACGACCGTTCCACCACGTCTTCGTACACTGTTGATGCATTCATGCATGTCATGATCACAACAACTCATTTGCATATCTGCGTGATCTAGGTCACGGACTCGCGGCTGTGAGAAAACACTGATCGCAATGTTTGAAGACGGGCCCGGCATAAAACTGAACGATATTAGATAAACCGAAGCACTTATTTTACATTTGCTACCATTTGGCATTGTTCCAAGCACCATTTTAATCATTAACCTCATAAACGACAACGTAGAAGGTGAATTTGAGAGGATTTTGTCATCGATCCAGCACCACGAACCGTTCCGCATTTTATGCGCCGCCATATTGGCTTGTCCTAATTTATGCAAACACTGCAGTTTTCAACTTGCATGCAAAGTTTTCGACACTTCACTTATGTTTTTCGAAGTATGGATTACATGATAGTGATTGATATCACTTTAAACTACCAGTCTACGATACAATTTTCTTCATAAACATACGTGGTGTGGTTATTAAGAAGTATTTTGGTCGCCACGGGCCTGCTATTTTGGCGGGAAATGAACACGCTCACTTTCAGACCCGGCGGCGCTAAAAATTATCGCCATGCAGGTAAAATTCTCTTCGTAGACCGGTAGGCGGGATCATAATAAATGATCTCAAGCCCTGGTTGGCTGGGTCTTTGCATAAATACATAAGTAATCGATGCATTCAGGTCAGCAACTCACTACGGCCCGTTGATTGGTCGACTGCCTGCTTTCACGTGAGCAGATGCGTGATCAGTGTCAACAGGCAAATCACGTTGCGCCGTTCGTAGCACCGTCAGATGGCGTATCAAATTGACCCAGTTAGTATGATTACCATGAAATGCATTACTTGGAACGGTCGTGTGGCGTATCCGTACATAAGTGGATGGTAGGGAGTCCAATATGGATTTTTGTTGGATGAAGAAAAGTTACGGTATATCGGACGAGGTGAAGCCGAGTCCAATACAACTTTTCTTCACCCAACAAAAATCCATATTGGACTCCACTCTTTGCTATATTCTACAATCAAATTCTCAAGTTGCCTAGCAACTATAATAGGCCTATGCCCTGATTGGCTAAAACTAGGAGGGCTGTCCGATACGAGGTTTTAGGATCCGATACGAGGACTTGAGGATCCGATACGATGTGACATCCTATGATCACATGATGCTATCTGCTGCACATGATTGGCCAAGAACATTTGAGTGCATAATATTGGCAGTTGACACACTTTCAAGTTTTCAGGAAGTGATTTGGGCTGACTGACTGACTGTCACCCTAATATTTCAAGAAACAGGCCCAATATCTGTTCAAAATGATTTGTACAGACTCACCTTTATGTCTCCCTAAAGTAGAAATTAATCATGCCAGGACCAGGTTGTTTGTCTCTTCAAAGACTGGACAGCACAATCCTAAAATGTCGGCCGTGCTGAAGGCCATTTTGATTCTCTGAGAGGATTCCTCGAAACCTACATGTGTAGCGATCTGGAAATGGCCAATGAACACAACTGTCATGACTGTATTCAGAGTAGGAAATAGGTTATCGAAAAAAAGAAATTTCGTAGTTTTCAATGAGAGCCACCGAATGTGTACTGTACTGTTAAAACTAAAACGAAATCCTCCAGCCTGAGGGTTGTGGGTTCAATTCCTGGTAGGCCACGAAATTTTGTTTGTGTTTTGTTCTCACCTTTTTTTATCTTTTGCTGTCCTTTTTAGCTCACCTGGGGTGAGCTATTGTCGTGGTGCAGCGTCCGTCGTCGTCGTCGTCCGTCGTCATCATCTGTTAGCAGGGCACGTTTCGTAACCGCTGGAGCTATTGACCTGAAACTTGGAACATATATAGCCCTACGTCAGGTGACCTATGACACCAAGTTTCAGTCCAATTCAGTTCTTGGCTTAGCCACCAGGTGGCCAAACCAAAAACACAAAAAGTGCAATAACTCCTGAACTAATGACTGGATCATCTCCAAATTTTTATCCTAGGCTAGGCGTATCTAATGAGAATACATAACATATATAACAGGTTTTTGATTTGACCTAATTTTCAAGGTCACAGAGGTCAAAGTTAAGAATTTTGCCTTTTGCTGGCACGTTTCATAACCGCTCGGGCTATTGACCTGAAACTTGGTACATATATACCCCTAGGGCAGACGATCTATGACACTAAGTGTTGGTCCGATTCGATTCTTGGCTTGGCCACTAAGTGACCAAAACCAAAAACAGAACTAGAACTGAGAATTCACTGAAAGTCAATTCATGACCACACCACAAATGTTTTGGCCGGAAGCTGGTTTGTTATGTTGACGTAAGATGGCGGTGTTCAAATGCTGTATTATAGGCCTACTGGTACGACGAACTGCCGAACAATCGATCAGGATGTAGGCCTACACAGGCACGACGTCGTGCCATGCATAGATCTCATGTACCACACACGGTTCTATTTATAGACTACGGCGATCCCGATTATGATTTAGCTGAAAAAGTTCATTATCTCAGCCAAAATTGAATGAAAGTGCACAGGAATCTTTTCATCGCGAGAGAACAATTAGATCTTTAGACTGAGCAAGTCAGATTTGACGTGCATGCCCTAGTTTGACCGAAAACGTGGAGGAAAGGAAAGTGATAGAGAAAAATTTTGCGTCCTGCGAAAACAATAATGACCACACCACTGAGTGGTGGTGTGGTCATAAAAAGTGCAATAACTCCTGATCTAATGACTGGATCATCTCCAAATTATTATCATCGGTGTATCTAATGAGAAAACATCTATATTATAATTGACGGTGGCACTTTAAGTTCGACCGCTAACTCCTCCGTGGTTTCTGATCGGAATGGCACCATTTTCGCAGTGACTGTTGAGAATGACATGGGGGTGGTCCTTAAGTGGGTGCCATTATATTTTTTTACCCCTTCGCGAATAAAATGCATGAAGAAACTTCCAGTGATTTACAATGCCCACTAGCCTGGTTTCGCTGGCCGCCGTTTAGATGGCGCTGCGTACGCAACACCACCTAAACGGTGGGCAACGGAACCAGGCTACAATGCCCACCAATATTTTCTTCAACCATGCAGGGTGATTAGAAAACAGGAACTTTCAACACGTAAAACTGCTGCCATCTGCCTAGATTATTGCCCAAGGCATTGGCCCCTCCAAACATATCCCCCACACACAGACGCCCACAAAAATGCCATCCCCTGGCCACATGCATCCTGTGAGTATGTGCTCGCCATGGGTACCATGCTAGTAACATATAATGGGTTTTTGATTTGACCTACTTTTCAAAGGCAGAGAGGTCAAAAATCAAAATTTTGCCTTTTGGTGGCACATTTCATAACCACTGGAGCTATTGACCTGAATCTTGGTATGCCTAAATATATATCCCTGTCAGATGACCTGTGACACCAATTTCAGTCCAATTTGATTCTTGACTTGGTCACCAGGTGGCCACAATGAAAACTCAAAGTCCAATAATTCCTAAACTAACGACTGGATCGTCTCCATATTTTCGTCATTGGTGCATCTAATGAGTGTACATGACATATGGAAGGGGTTGTTGATATGACCTACTTTTCAAGGTCACAGAGGCCAAAGTTTAAAATTTTGCCATTTGGTGGCACCAAGTTTTGGCCCAATTCGATTCTTAACTTGACCACTAGGGGGCTAAAACCGAAAACACAATACAGTGTAGTCATCTGTTCTTCTGGTACATTTACCCACAGGTGAGCACATGGTCCATGGACCATTTCATTTTGTAATGTCAAAATGACACACAATGGCTGACGACGTTCATTAATTGCAAGGCATACGCACTTACGTTTTAAGCTGGTTGATGATCAGCGCCTCCTTTTGCTTGCCGGTACCCCATTATGTTTCAGTCATCCATATGTGACCCAATCTAGCAAAAGTAGGGGCATGTCGCAACTGAGGAAAGGGTCAATGGCCTTACAACACAATAGCTGAAATGTATATGTATGCAGGTTGACAATAGTAGTGGACAGCAGTGATAATACACTACTCAAGAAAAGTTAAAGCGAATCGAAAGCCGAAAAACTTGATTTAGAAATAGAATTTGAAAGGGGACGAATTTTCAGCAAAAAATGTAAACAAACTTCTCCAGAATGTCAACAAAGAAATTTTCGTGCATTTTGATTGGCTGAATTTTGTGTTTACAAACACCAGCCAAATGTAAACAAAATCCGCTTTTGATTCGCTTTAAGGACCACGTTTCTTATACGGTAACTCATAATTCTGTTTCAGGCATTGCTTCAGAACACATTATGCAACAACTGAAACTTACCACATATGTAATTCATCACAGTGTGTTTGAGGTCATTCAGGACAGCTCATACCATTTTCAGCTGTAAAAAATATCATATGAAAAAGTTGTACACAAAATTGCAAGTGGTCCTTAACTTTTTTTGAGTAGTATACTTGAGTAAACTAGTATACTTGAGTAAACTGATGACCAGTGATGATTGATCACCTGCGACATGCGCCTGCTTTTGCTAGATTGGGTCACATATATCAGCTCCCATCCCTATGAGCAAGCCTATATGGGCCACACATGGGCCCCATACATATAGTTGAAGATATGGCCCCATGTGGGCATGCACCCAAGAAAAATGTGGGTCCCATATTTTTTGCCCAGATACATATGGGCCATCTGGGAAATTATCCTCGCCATACTACCATATGGGCCCCACGCGTATCTGCACAAAAAATACAGGACCCATATGGTGCTTGGGTGCAGAATCCTGTGGGGCCCATATGGGATCACCCATCTGGGCCCATATGTGCTTGTTGCCTAGGATATCTGACCTGACAACCGTTCTCTTGTTTTTAGCTTCCAGTGGAGGATAGTGGAACGTACGAGGAGCCACAAGATGTTGTTCCCACGCACAATTCTTACAAAAGTCTGAATGAAATAGTGCCAGGGCAACCCATAAGGAACGTCAACCAGAACTCAAGTCCTGGTGACGTCACGGCCAGCGGTAGTGCAGAATCTGGAGGCAATAGTGGTGTCGTCTTCCCTATATCACAACCTCTGAATGAAATAGTGCCAGAGCAACCCATCAGGAACGTCAACCAGAACTCAAGTCCTGGTGACGTCACGGCCAGCGGTAGTGCAGAATCTGGAGGCAATAGTGGTGTCGTCTTTCCTCGCGTGTCACAGCCTCTGTCTGATTATGAAGAAAGTGACCGGTACGACGACTACGAAGTGGAGGGAACAAGTGCCATGTCAACAGATGACAGCATTGGTTTACCGGTATATGCTGAGGGGGCTGTCCGACCAACTGCTCTTGGTAAGGTCAAGATAATAACTAGAACTGAGAATTCACTGAAAGTGAATTCATGACCCAGGCATGCAAACGGCCCTAAAATTCCTAATTTTTTTGCGCCTTCCTATAATTCCCTAAAATTTCAGCCTTTTTGGCCAATTTTCCTAAAATATCCTAATTTTTCTTTCGGGTAACATCCGCGCCGCGTCGCATCCACTCTGATGATGTTAAGGCACATGGCAAGATGGCAGAGACTCTACATCTGATGTCTGAAAACAGCCATTCTGTTTTGCTGATCCCATCCATATCAAAAGGTCATATCAGGGAAAATTCACACTACCGAATGTGGCCATTTGGTATGGAGCGATATCAGCTTCAGATGTGGTGTGTCACTTACTTTGCATCTCAAAGGGTAAAAAGTAGCTGGGTATAGTATATTGTTTCTCAAAGGTAAGCCTGTTAAAGTAGGCCTGCTCTGCATAAGATCAAAAATAGATAAGATCTATGTAAGTACCGGGGTAGGCATACCTAGTGAGATCTAGCATATGGACGGGGCAAATGCCCCCTCCAGGCAAATTGTGCAAAAACACAATTTTTTTCAGCAAAATTAAATGGGATAACGGATCATTATTGTTCATGTCTCAGAGTGCAGGAACTTGACCTCAAATTGCATCTCAGAGGTTCTAATTTTCAAAATTTTTTATGGGGGAAGTCCCCCAGACCCCCCTCCCCACAAAACCGGCCCCTTGGCGCCGGAAGGTGAAGGCCATGTCCGTTGAACTCATCTGCTTAAAATGCCCCTCCCCCACGAAAAAAAGCTAGCTACGGCCCTATAGTATGAAAACGTCTGAAAATTATGGAATTATGACCTTCAAATTGTCCTAAAACGTCCTAAATTTGAGCCCAATCATCCCTAAAAATCCCTTAATTTAAAAAAGAAAAATCCTAATTTTCTCCCTAAAATGTGCCAGTTTGCTGTTTGCATGCCTGAATTGACCACACCACAAATGTTTTGGCCAGAAGCTGGTTTGTTTTGTTGACGTAAGATGGCGGTGTTCGAATGCTCTACAGTGGAACCCCCTTAATGGACACCTCTGCCAGGAGGACACCTCTCTAATCAGGACAGCGATTTTCAGTCCCAAACTGGTCATTTCTATTCATTTCAACCTCTATAATCAGGACGCCTCTCAATTAAGGACAGCATTTGTCAGTCCTTAATAGAGAGGTTCCACTGTATTATACTAGTACGCGAACTGCCGAACGATCGATCAGGACGTGCGCTAAAATTCGAATTTTAGTGCACGTCGATTATAAGCACAGTGTGCTAAAAATACGCATAAATAAGGTATCAGGATGACATGAAGCCTCTAAAGATCACAGCGCTGAGGCGTAACACCCAAACTCGCACATCCTTGAAAAGTCTTAAAAAGTCTTAAACATGAAAAAGCTTATTCAAGGCCTTGAAAAGGTCTGGAATTTCACACTTTTGCTCTTGAGGTCTTAAAAGAGTCTTAAATTTTATTTTCAGAATGTTGCGAATTTTTAAAACTTGGTTATTTTTCTGAGGGAGTTGTTTTTATTTTCAGAATGTTGCGAATTTTTAAAACTTGGTTATTTTTCTGAGGGAGTTGTTTTTAAAGTTAAAAGTTAAAGTTTGGGTTTATAGTCTGATATCAACAACGGTAGAGGTGTCATCCGACTTTACACTTTAACCCCAGTCTATCCTGAAACCTTTCAGTAGAACTCAGATGAGCTGCTCATTCAGCGCTACAATCTGAGCATTTCCACCCGGTACCATAAAGGAATCAACCATAAAGGTTCAACTGACAAATTTAGCATTTTATAAATGTGGACAATATCCCTTTAAAACCCAACAGATTTGCATTCTGACGTTTCCATGTGATAGGCAAGACCCTGCACATTCACTGCAAATTTTGTTGAATTCCGACTAGTTGATCTTATGATACAAAAGGTCTGAATTAATGAGAACCCCACGAACGATGTGTTTTCAGGGTCATCAGTGTACATTTGAATAGGCTGACGTACATTTGTACATGGAACACTAATTGTGCTGAAAATAGCTCAGTTATCGTCAGAAATCTCGTGCCTATTACGTAAAGCCAAAATTCAGGCAGTGAGAGACATCTGGTGGCAACACAGGAAGTGTATCCCTCAGTAAGCTCATCGTTCGAGTTAAACCTTTATGGTTGATTCCTTTATGCCGGTACCCATTTATACACCTGGGTGGAGAGAGGCCAGTGAGGAAAAGAGACTCACCCAACGTTTCACGCCCAGCGGGATTCGAACCCGGGACCCTCTGACCGCTAGTCGGAAGCCCGAACCACTACACCACGGTGGCTACCGTCATCTATCGACCACGGTGACTATCCCATTGCCTAACCACATACTAGTATTAATTTTCCAATAAAAAGTCTTTTTAAAGTCTCAAATTTTATTGACACAAAGCGGCAGGAACCCTGCATCTGTACCTGTCTAAAGTCGGTGAAATTTATCTTTTTTCAGAACACATTAAAAAGCTGAAACAAATCGAGATTCCGATGACTGTATTCAAGAATGATGGGAATAATTCTGACGGTGAAACAAGCGCAGGACCTGTAATGACTACCAGTCTGGACAGTTCAGCATCATCAGCACCGGTTACCAGGGATAAAAGAACGCCGGGTGTTGGTTCCAGCAGCGGTGATGTGCCAGCGGATGCTGGAGATACTGTTAGGGACGGCAGAGGCAGGAGGGCGGACTCGGAGTGTACAAGTGCTGGGAGTTCACCGAGCTATGCTCAGATCACAACGGTGACTGATCCAGAAGAATCTCGCATGTCCTCCCCTGTGTCCCCCTCGACTTCATCACCCCTGCCGTCACCTTCGGTTCTTACTTGTCTCTTGCCCCCTCTTCATGACGAATTCGCTGTAGACTTTCAGCCGGAGGTTGGGGAACAGAAGTGTGTCCCTGCTGGAGGAACCAAGGGGTCATTTTCATGAGGAATGGAAGTCAAGTGTATTCTTCGTGGTCTTGTGCTGATCTCAGGTCGCACTAAACAGTCGGGAACATAGGGCCGATCGGCCGATCACCGCTCGATCGGGCGATTACCGGCAGAACGGCCGATTTTTGCACCAACCGATCGACAGGCAACGCCTAGATCTAGGGGCGGTTTTCACAGAATGGACTTTCCGCAAACAAATACACGTATCCGCATGCAGATAACGTTGGAAACAGGAAGACGGCAATTTATCGCTTGTGTATGAAAAAAACTGCATTTGAATAAATTCGTCTGCTGATTTTAGAGAGGAAAATGTATATAAGTGCCCTCTCTAGAGTGTTTGAAAGACATTTTTTTTTGGTGATATGAATGTTTCTACGAGTAATTATTCTTTTAGAATGTTGGAATTGACTTAATTTAACTGTTAAGTGGATAAAAGTGAGGGTAGGTCTTCCAGAATGTCGGCACTTCGACCTGTGACACCAACGGCCGTTCTAGCTGCGATTTATGATAATGAGATTTTGCAGCTCGTTCTACCGCCAATTGTCCGATCAGCTGGTGATCGGCCCTATGTTCCCGACTGCTAAAGTACGTTTAAATCCGCACAGTATGCATTTCCAGTTCGGCCGAATTTTAGTGCAACCTCGTTTACAGGCGTGCGTAATGTATAGAACCATAGAACCACACATTATAGCATTATCCTGTATTGAGGTTCAGGGAATCCCCTATGCTGCATGTAGTCTTGCGCAGCCAGCCGTTTCGTTCCACAGTACGGTACTGTAATATATGGATTCCCAGATTCGAAGCAGCAGCTGGGTGACCGAGACTATGCTCGCCGATTATGACCCATCTGTCTATAATGTGCAGCTTTAAATCATCTGCACCCCGATGGGAGGACCCCGATGGGTGGACCCTTTGGTTGTCAGCCACACCTTGATATTGTTGGTGAAGTCTGGTTATTGAAATGTGTTTTATCAAAAAAAGTATCTATTTTTGGTTTTATTGACAGGACACTTCCAGCCAATCCCATGCACCATGCCCGTGTTCAATTTCGAATCAAGGCCTAGTTGCATGTTCTATTTCGAACCAAGGTTCAGCTGGTTAGAAAACAATGTGTGTTGGACCATTTAGAGTAAACCCTAAATTCATTGTTGTCCGTCTACTAGGGGTTTCACTGACATACGCCCATCGGGTCCAGATGATTTAAACGTACTTAACGATTGCTTGCGCTGCGACGGAACAGTCGGCATGAAGTGAAGGAATCACGGTCAGGTCGCAAAAGTGAAAAGCCGTGTGCTCATCATTGAACAGGTGACGTCTGGACACGGCAGAATCATAACCGTGTTCAGGTCTCCTGCGACTACAGCATAGCAAAGTTCTGGCAGTCATGTGACTTGTGGGCCCGGTTGCACCAGTCATGTTTGAGGTTAACCTCAGCTGAGTACGACATAAAAGTTGAGCACGATCCCTCTTGCACAGGATATTCAATGTTCTTGAGTATGACTTTGAGCATGAGAATAGCTGCTGCAATGCAATTTGAGGTTGAGAATGACTTTGAGGTTATCTTGAGCACGAGGTCGACCTTAAAGGAGCTGGACGTCCAAGTTGTAAACAAACTGGTTTGTTTACAAACAGTGGCCAGCAAACTAGTTTTATTCCTTCGTGAAGGTGGCAGCACCAGTGATCGTTAGACTGGTGCCCGGTCCAATGCAACTCACTCACGATATTCACGTTGGTATATATCACCAACAATAGGTGGCAGCACCGCAGGTGTCGCGTGGATAGAGAACCAGTGAGTGAGTGTTCACAACTTCGACGTCCAGCTCCTTTAAGTATGACTGGTGCAACTGGGCCGTGATCATGTGACTTTTTCAAGATGGCAGCACCCATGCTGGGTATGAAAATGCTGGTCACTCGTTGGTTAACTAAAATAGACCAACGTTTGGATAATCGCACGTCGTCGTCACTCAAGTCGGTGAGATGACTGCGACTGGATTACGCCCGTCGGGATCATGATTCGTCGTGGCGCAGAAGTTGAACGTGTTCAACTCTTGCGATTTGTGATCTTATGGATTGGCGACTGATCCCGATCATCGCAGGCGAGACAGAACTGCAGTCATGTCACACCACATCGGCGACTGATTTGATCCACGCGGTCGTGCCTCAGACGCGAAGTGATCCGGAAAAGTCGGTCGGGGCCTGTTAGTCTGTGCCGTCGCAGGGTCGACCTGACATCCCGTGAATCCCATTGGATCAGAGACGTCACATTTCTATGTCCTGGTTGGCTGTGGGGTTCATTCTCAATGAGGTGAGGATATGAATATCCATTGGTGGACATTGACAGAATAATCTAGACCACTGCCTATATTTTACATGCATGTTCATAGGTTTAGTATAAGATACGTGGCCTGATCCAGCTAAAGTAGGCCAGTGTCGCAACTGAGGAAAGGGTTAACGGCCTTACAACACAATAGCTGAAATGTACGTCTCTGCAGGTTTAGTGGACAGTAGTGATAATAGTAAGGTTTCGCAAATCTGACGAAACACGAAATATGAAATTCAACTTTATTTCCAGGACCTAATGTATTTCTGGAGATGGTTGGTACCACAAATGTCCCTGCTGCCAGTGCGTCTTTTAGCGTATCATGTAAGACCGAGAGAGTTATGGTGCATCTTGAAACGAAAGACAAATTTCAAAGTTTAATATACACCTTGGGTCGTATTCATAAAGCGGTTCTATCATTAGAACCGTCTTAGGCTGGTTCCAAGTGTACTTCACCACTACACTTGGAACCGGCCTAAGACGGTTCTGACGATAGAACCGCTTTATGAATACGACCCCAGCAGTCTAACATCATGCACTAAAAGACGCTCTTGCAGCAGGCAATATTTGCGGTACCAACCATCTCCCGGAAGTCCAGATAAGTAAATTGAATCAACAAATACCGAAATATCGAAAGAAAGCAGATAAACGAGAGGTAGGGCGAAAGTTCGCCCACAGAGCAAAATGTGCTTTAGGGAAACTGATGTGCGCATGCGCGGGGAGGTGCCTTCCGGTAGGGGATATGGGGAGCATTCATTTTCTAAAGCAGTGTTGAGAGGTAATTAGGGAACAACCCAAAAGTAAGCAGCAGAGGTAAGTATGGAGCGAGAAAGAATACATTACGTCATGGAAATGAAGTCCGAGTTCGTATTTCGTACTACGTGTTTCATCAGGTTTGCTAAGCCTCACTATTAGTTGAGTAAAGTGATGACCAATGATGATCAACAGCGACAAGTACCTATTTTTCCTGGAGCGGGTCACATATTGCAGAGATCTGTATTTGTAAAATGTGACCCGGCACAACAAAATGAGTCGGAAGTCGCACAGAAGAAGACCGAAGTTGACACCAGACAACAACTACAGAAATCGACAAAGTCAAATTTCACGATGGGCAGACAATCCTGAAATCATCGAAACGTTGGTGTCACCTTGGACATGTTCGGTCTTCTTCTGTGCGCATTCCGACTCATTTTGCTGTGCTGGGCCAGAAATGATCGAAGATTAGTGCAGGAGAGAACGAAAGCAGAGGGAACTGTTCGTTCACGTTGTGTGTACAGTACGTTGCACAATTGACCTACCTACATCCGCATACCTTCCGCGGATGTGATGCAGAGGGTACGCTTCAGTTCACTGCGTATAGTACGGGTGCGTCACGCGTCTCTGTTGCGCGACGTCCGCGCACCACGGGCGAATGACATTACGTCTTCACTATGCGCCTTCCATGACACCGCACGACATACGCGGAAGATACAAGGACAATAGGCGCATGGAGCGCGATGCGGGAGGGAGGTCAATTGTGCAGCGTACTGTAGTTCCCAAACGACAGGGTTTCCGCCAGGATTGTCAAGGAGGGGGGGAGAAAAAAAAATTTCAAAAAATTTTTTTTCGAAAATTTTTTTTTTTTCAGAAGTTTTTTTTGGGGGGGGGTTGGGTTAAAAATGGCCTCCAGGGTCATTTTTTACACTCCAAAATGCAAAATTAGTCTTTCTTCTGCATTAAAATTGCATTTGAAATGTGACAAATTAAAGAAAAACACTACTGAAGTGAAAATAGTGATATT
Source organism: Notospermus geniculatus (assembly GCA_002633025.1). Taxonomy (NCBI): domain Eukaryota; kingdom Metazoa; phylum Nemertea; class Pilidiophora; order Heteronemertea; family Lineidae; genus Notospermus; species Notospermus geniculatus. The sequence goes on from NMRB01000489.1 coordinate 106,519, forward strand.
TGAAAAAGGTTACATGTAGTCTGCAAACTTGAGGGGGGGATATCCCCTCCTTGAAATTTTGGAGGAGGGGATTCATCCCCCCCCTCTGGCGGAAACACTGAACGATACTGACAAAGGTACTCACTACTGAAGTAAGCCCATGCATTTCTGGTTTCAGTAGCATTTATGTGTAATAAGTCAATGCGCAGCAGTACAGGGCTTTTATTAACTTTTTCCCTGGCTGGGTCATGACTTCCACAGTTTTTTTTATGGAAGTCAATTTGAGAAGACGCAGGCGTCTTTAGTTTAGAATTCCAGCAATTCTTTTTCGGGGTCATGACTTCTTGTTATATTTTACTGGGGTCAGTATGTCAGAGCCACGTTGCTACTGCCGAATCGGTTAATATCATCCTGGGTATAACAGAAATATACCCAGATTCAATGTCGTCGTCGCACAAAACTATACCCTGGCCACAAGTCTCATGTCACTGATCTCCACAGAGACTGACAGTCTCTGTGAAGATCAGTGACATGAGACTTGTTGCCATGAATCAAGATGTCTCGTAGTAAAATACTTTTGTAATAATTGACAAGATTGAGTTATGATGATACCAGTCATTATGCCCCCGCTCAACGAAGTTGAGATGGGGGCATTATGTTCTCAGTTGGTTTCCGCGTCCGCCGCCGCCGCCGCATCCTATTCCGGACTATAACTCAAGAACGGGTTGTCGGATTGATCTCATATTTCTGTGGTGTTACCGGGTGGATCAGAGGAGGTGCCCTATTGATTTTGGTTGCGATCCGATATTCAATATGGCCGCCAGGAGGATATCTTGGAGTTTGCATTCCGGACCGTAACTCAAGATCGGGTTGCCCGATTTATCTCATATTTGCGTGATGTAATGGGGTGGATCAGGGGAGGTTCCCTATCGATTTTGGTTACGACCCGATATTCAATATGGCCGCCAGGAAGACATCTTGGTTTTAGCATTCCGGACCATAACTCAAGAACGGAATGCCCGATTGATCTCATATTTGCATGGTTTAATGGGGTCGATCGGGGGAGGTTCCCTATCGATTTTTGTTGCGACCCGGTATTCAATATGGCCGCCAGGAAGACATCTTGGTTTTAGCATTCCGGACCATAACTCAAGAATGGAATGCCCGATTGATCTCATATTTGCATGGTGTAATGGGGTCCATCGGGGGAGGTTCCCTATCGATTTTGGTTGCGACCTGATATTCAATATGGCCGCCAGGAAGACATGTTGGTTTTAGCATTCCGTACTGTAACTCAAGAACGGGTTGCCTGATTTATTCCATATTTGTATGGTGTAATGGGCTGGATCGGGGGAGGTTCCCTATCGATTTTAGTTGTGACCCAATATTCAATATGGCTGCCAGGAAGACATCTTTGTTTTTGCATTCCGGATCGTGACTCAAGAACAGGTGACCCGATATTCAGCGTGGTGCACCAGAGCGGGGGCATACTTGCAATCGCCCCGATTGCGTTACATCTAGTTTTCCTTTACGTCGTCAGGCTCTTAGAATACAATGTATAGACCGTTCTCAAATAGCGCTCCGCACTGATGACGTCACGTCATGCTCCAGAGTCCCGGATGTTAGACAAAGACCATGTTTTTTTCGCGGGGCGCTGCTCAGACATAACGTTACATCATCAGGCGAGACGGAACGTTTGTCTGACATCCGGGTACTTGAGCACGCTGCCGCGGGCATATGACGTGACGTCATCATGTTTTGTCACTATTTATAGACTGAGTGCGGAGCGCTATTGACGTAAACAACAAAGATCTGCTCACTTCCGCAGAAATCTCAACCACAACCTCGATCTGAAGCTGAATGACATGACGCAGACAACCCCACGACAGTGACTTCGAAGACGTTGCGTCAGAGTCGACCATTGTTAAATCATGGACTGCGTCACGTCACCCAGTTTCAGATCAAGGTTGTGGTTGTGATTTCGGCGGAAGTGCACAGATCTGCTAATTCAAGAATCATCTATTATTCTGCTGAATCCCTATCCTGGACATGCTGAATATTGTTCAGAATTGGCATTTTTAGCTCACCTCTGTGAGGTGAGCTTCTCTCATGGTGTGTCGTTCGTCATCTGTCGTTCCCGTCGTTAACAGGGGTGGCGTGTTTCTAAACCGCTTGGGTTACAAACTTGAAATTTGGTGTACAGGTACCCTATGGTAAAAACTATCTCTGGACCAAAACTTAGCGCTGCTGCTTGTACACTCTGGCCTGTAGGGGCGCTTTGTGAAAACCTTCTTTCGGCCGTATGTCCTGAACGTTGTTAGCTAGAACGACGAAACTTTTATGGTGGGTTCCTCTGATGAGACTACATCACATAAATCCCGGGTTTTTGATTTGACCTACTTTTCAAGGTCGCAGAGGTCAAAGTTCAAAATTCACTGTTTGGTGGCACATTTCATGGCTATTTGACATAGAGTGTTGTGATTTGGTGTGAAGATATATATAGGCACCCTGCACGAATGCACCAAATTTCAAAGTTCAACTTCATGTTTATTCATGAGCGAAACTGTGAATAATTAACAAAAAACACTTAAAAAGTAATGGAAATTTTGAAAATCTCTCTAGGTCCTGCACTGGATAAAACTACCATCTATGAGACTGCAGCAATGGATGTTGAGTTTGTTTAGTCGTTTTACTGGGCTACCTCCATAATTGTGGTGTAATGAGCCAGAAACGGGAAGAAAAGCTAGTAGTCACAATAATCACAATATAGTCCCCACTGTGTGTGGGGACTATAAATAGCTGAATATCTGAATTTTATTTTTTTTTCTGTTTTGGCAAAAACAAACGTCGGCAGATCCGTAATCCGAAAAATAAAAAAAGTCTGGCCTCATGTGAATGTTGAAAGATTTTTCAAGAATGTTGAACAATAAAATTGTCAACATCTTGAGAGATTTTTCTCTCAAGATTTTAGACATACTTCTTATTGTCAAGTACAAGTTTTTCAGTGTTGACACATGTTTGAAAATGTTGTCAATGTTTTTTGAAAGTTGACACATTTGAAAAATTCTTGTCAGGTATTTTGTTGTATTGACATGTATTTCTCATCTTGTCCAAACAAGGCTATCGACTCCCGTCTTTAGCCTTGTCCGAATCATGTCATCTTTTCCGTTAATGCATAAATTATTAATGAACATGACCCTACTTGACCCCCGCCTCCGAGCCAATCAGAACTCGCGAAACAAATCACCGTTGGACACTTTCTTTGCTCTTCACGCTTGCATTTGTAACACGGATTTTTGGTTGGCACGTCGATTTTCCTTCGTGCCCCGATGATTGACTGAGGCTCTCACCCCCTCAAAAACGGGAAATGTGGTGGATTCGAACCAGGCTAGATGACCGTCAGGCCAGATAGACTGGTGAGAACCAGATGGTATTTCTCAAATGTTGACATGTACTTCACAGGGTTGAATAAATCCCGCTTTGGCGTGCCATATATGCCCCCCTGGTGGAAAAATTCCAAACAAAAAACAAGCAACACAATATATCAATTTACAGTTTGATTTATTAGCTCACCTGGGGTGAGCTCTTGTCGTGGGTCTGCGTCCGTCGTCCGTCGTCGTCGTCCGTTAGCAGGGCACGTTTCGTAACCGCTGGAGCTATTGATCTGAAACTTGGTACATATATACCCCTAGGTCAGATGACCTATGACACCAAGTTTCGGTCCGATTTGACTCTTAGCTTGGCCACCAGGTGGCGGAAACCAAAAACACAAAAAGTGCAATAACTCATGAACTAATGACTGAATCATCTCCAAATTTTTATCATTGATGCTTCTAACGAGGATGCATGACATAAGTAAGGAGTTTTTGATTTGACCGACTTTTCAAGGTCACAGAGGTCAAAGTTCAAAATTTAGTCATTTGGCAGTGTGTTTCGTAACTGCTTGGGCTATTGACTTGAAACTTGGTACATACACACCCCTATGTCAGATGACCTATGACACCAATTTTCGGTCCGATTCGATTCTCTGCTTGGCCACCAGGTGGCCAAAATCAAAGCTCATAGTCCAGTAACTCCTGAACTTTAACTGGATTGCTCCAAATTTTTATCAGGTGCATCCTACGAGGATACATGACCCTGGAACATTTCAATTTAACATTTGTCATTTGTTTTTCTGGTACGTTCACCCAGGTGAGCACATGGTCCATGGACCATTTCATTTTCTCTGGACTGAGTAACTGGGATTTTTCATTTTATGGAATATGCCCCCAGGAGAGCAGAATGTAGGTCGAATCGCGAAACTTTTTGGTTCTGTTTCGAGCCCTCCCTAGGGCCCACCTCTTCACCAACTTCATGATGCTGGGCCTTGTTGTTGTGAAATGTGCCAGTTTAACGGACTACAGACAGACACACAGATGGACGCCACTCAGAACTGCGTCACTGAAAGTGAGGCTAACATTTTTTCCAATTAATTCTGTAATAGCATACCGTTTCTAGGCCAAATGTAAATAAAACATTGCACACAATTTCTAATTTTACTTTTCTATCATTAAGTAGGCCCACAAGAACTGCTAAAATATATCTTATTGCTTTTGAGAAAAAATCTCTGTGGGAACATGACGAATTTAATCGACAAAGTTGGCCATTTTAGGGTGAATGATCGATATCATCGGATGTGAATGACATATTTTTTGTAACGTCAGAATGACGCACGACGCCTCATGACGTTCAACAATCGCAAGGCATGCGCACTTGCATTTTAACCTGGTTGATGATCAGCGCCTCCTTTTGTTTGCGGGTACCCCATTCCTAAAATCAGGAAAGAGAAGGGCACTTGCTTTATTTGAACTTTGCGAATCATTGAAAATGAACAACGCAATAGCAAGGTTTCGCAAATCTGACGAAACACGAAGTACGAAATACGAAATTCAACTTCATTTCCAGGACCTAATGTATTTCTGGAGATGGTTGGTACCACAAATGTCCCTGCTGCCAGTGCGTCTTTTAGCATATCATGTAAGACCAAGAGAGTTATGGTGATTTTGAATTTTTAGATTTCAACTTCGTATCTATGAGTGGAAAAGAAAGATAAATTTCAAAGTTTAATACACACCATAACTCTATCGGTCTAACGTCATATGCTAAAGATGCTCTTGCAGCAGGCGATATTTGTGGTACCAACCATCTCCTGAAATACATTACGTCATGGAAATGAAGTCCAATTTCGTCTTCGTCTTTCGTCAGATTTGCTAAACCTCACTTATATCTACACTAGCTTTAGTACCCGGTAAACCGGGTGAGTGTTATTGTATAAGATACGGGCTCCAAGATACGGTACTTTGTGGACATTTAGCCCAGCTGCGGACATACCTCAGTGACGTGATGACGTCATGCAGATTTCAGATGGCAACGGTGATGACATGCATGACGTCACACAACGTTTGTGACGTCATTGCTTTTGAATTTGATGCAATTTGACTAAAAAACGCTTCTTAAAGCATAGTTTGGCCGATTTTGAAATTTTAACCTTGAAAAGATCACTCCATGTATCAAAAGAAATCGAATAAGGTATTGCTCAGCTACCTCCATGCAGCGGTTGCAGAGAACATTCGTGACAAAGAACGGGCGAATTTGCTTTATATGTATTAGATCAGCCCTAAATCATAACTTCTCTTCAAAATATTGTTGTTTAACTAGGTTCCAATAAAGTCCTTTCTTCTTCATGAGCTCGTCATGGCTGCCTATTTCAGCAACTGTCCCCTTGGCTAACACGGCTATCAGGTCGGCATTCTTGATCGTGCTCAGACGATGGGCAATAATTATCACAGTACGACCTGGAAAAAGAGAAGATTTTATCATGAGAGGCAGATCTGCCAAGTCTCACGCATTTTGCGGGAGACTCACGCATTTACACCTGTTCTCCGGGGAGTTGTGTGTGATCTCACGCATTTCCCCAAAAGTGAAGCTCTTCAAAAAAATTGTTCCCCTATTTCACAAACTCTGTTTTCCAACTGCCTTTGCTGACTATCATCTCCTCATGCAGCACTTGCACCATCTGCGGTTTGTTCTGTAATCAGTGTTTTACCGCCAATCCTATCTGACCAATCGCCGCCCTTCGCTGAAGGACATTGTCCGCTGTGTGGTTTTGTGCAAATCTTTGAAAGTTGATCACGTTTCAGATGCTCAAGCAAGGCCACCTCAAAATGGCCCATTCTCCAGCAAAATCTTGCCCAAGCTCCAGGGGTAGCGAGCATAAAGGGGTCGTAACCCTACGTCAGGCCTAAGCNACGCCTGGCTTAGGCCTGACGTAGGGTTACAACCCCTTTATGCTCGCTACCCCTGCAAGGTATCAGAACACCCTCGTGGCAGGTCTGAGGGGGATTTCCGAACATTGAGAAGTTTGATTCCAACAACTACAGAAGGAAATTCTGTGTTCGCAAGGAATTGGAAACGTGAGGTCTTGAGGTTACTATACGGGCTACTTCGTCAGGTTTTAGAGCCATTTTGTTCTCCTTAAGCCTGGCGTACATCAGCCTTGCAACTGGAAGCAACTACCGGCAATGGCATTTCCAGCAACGGTTGGCGACTATACCTCGGACCTGCAGCAACTGATCAGATGCTCAAACAGGCCGATGTATGCACATTGGCAACGCTATTGCTGGCCACTGCTGCTAGTTCAGCCAGTTGCTCGTATTCTACTCGTTGCCAACGGTTGCTTCTAGTCGTCTTCAGTCGCTTCCGATGTACAGTACATGTGCTGGCAATGAATTTCCTCGTTTATGGAGCACACCTGGTCACGTGAATGTTTATCACATGACTCCCGAGTGGTCCGATCAGAAGACATCGACAATTTCCGTGTAGCATTCAGTACCATTGCCTGTCCGATGTGTGCACTCCAGATTGAAGACTGGATTGTGCCACTTGTTGCCACAATGACCTGTAGTAACCCATGTGCGCAGAATGCGTACATCGATAGCGACTGTTGCGCTCAGTTGCTTCCAGTCGCAAGGCCGATGTACGCTAGGCTTTAGGTCACAAATCATGACCTCATTAAATTTCATTTCTTGTAGGGCCATCTACTGTTGTGACATCACCTTTCATAACTCTATCTAATGCTTCCTGCACTAATCTCTCAGACTCGGCGTCGAGGGCACTCGTTGCCTCATCAAGGATCAGAATGGCTGGGTTCTTGAGCAGAGCCCGTGCGATCGCAATCCTTTGTTTCTGTCCGCCAGAAACCGTTGTGCCACGTTCACCGACGACTGTGTCGTATCCGTTGGGAAATCCCTCAATAAATTTGTGAGCATTGGCCAACTTGGCTGCCTCATATATCTGAAAGAAAAGTTCAAAATATTTTATAGAAATTTCTGCTTTGCAAATTCTAGCTGCATGATTATTGGTTCTATTCTGACGAATGAGAAGGCTCAATTCATTTTTCCCTTCATCTCTTCTATTCTGACCAATGAGAAGACTCAATTAAATAACCTCTACATGTACATCTGTTCTATTCTGACCAATAAGACTCAATTAATTTACCTCTGCATCTGTTCTATTCTGACCAATGAGAAGACTCAATTAATTTACCTCTTCATCTGTTCTATTGTGACCAATGAGAAGACTCAATGAATTAACCTCTACATCTGTTCTATTCTGACCAATGAGAAGACTCAATTAATTTACCTCCTCATTGATCAGAATAGAACAGATGTAAAGACTCAATTAATTTACCTCTACATCTGTTGTATTCTGACCAATGAGAAGACTCAATTAATTTACCTCTACATCTGTTCTATCCTGACCAATGAGAGACTCAATTAATTTACCTCTTCATCTGTTGCATCAGGTTTTCCATAACGTATATTCTCCCTAACTGATGTAGCGAATAGCTGCGGTTCCTGCTTAATGAAGCCTAACACCTTCCCACGCAGCCAGGTTGGGTCGAGTGTCCTAATGTCTCGCTCACAGATATCGATGGCCCCAGAGTCGATGTCGTAAAATCGCTCCAGGAGAGCTGCTACAGTCGATTTGCCTGAAAAAGGACAGACCAAAGTTCTTACTTCCCAACTTACAGCACTTACATGTAATGAGGTACCGGCAAATAAAAGGAGGCGCTGATCGTCAACCAGGTTAAAACACAAGTGCGCATGCCTTGCAATTGTTGAACGTCATCAGGCGTCGTGTGTCATTCTAATGTTACAAAAAATTGCGTCATTCACAACCCATGGCGTCGATCATAGGCCTGTTGTTTACACTAAAATGGTCAACTTTATTGATTAAATTCATTTGCTTAAAGGTACCATTAGCTTAAAGTCACTTTATGAAACAGGCCCCTGGTTGATAGTCAGTCCCGCGTCATGGATTAGTTTTGCCGGTACCTAATTCTGCTTTGAAACAGTTTTCACATTATCAACTGGAAATATTTCCTCCTGTCACCTCCGAGGTTAGGCGTTCGATTAGTGTGATGGGGGGGGGGGGGAGGGGTAAGCCTCATTGATGGAGCAGCATCGCCAGGGGATCAGATTCCTCCTGTACACCAAATCAGCCAGAAATGTCTTCAGCTTCTGATTGCACTTACCAGCACCAGATAAACCACAAATAGCCACAACTTTCCCACTAGGAATCTCAATGTTGAAGTCGTGTAACACAACTTGTTCCTTTCTTGATGGATATGAAAATGTCACATTGTCAAATTTCACACAGCTGAAATCCCGGCTTGATCTTGCTAGGTCAATTAATTGATTGTCCTGTACTCCACCTGTCAGAGCTATTTTTGGCTCAAGGGCTATGTACTGAAAGAAATCAAGGTGTGAACTTAGCATCCACCAGGGGGGTGAAATACATGTACTTTATCATCGCCTCTAAGTGGTCAGTCCAGATATGCAGACCAAACCTCCACATACTGGATATGCGTAAGGTCATTGTTGAGGTTGAGATCAGCGACTTATCAGGAATCCTTATGGCCCGTACACACCACTGCGGCTTAAGCCAAAATTGAGCTTAAGTCTAACTTAAATTGGAACCAAACTTGAAGTCGGTATGCACCAATTAAAGCTAAGCTTCAAGTCTGGCTTAAACCCAGCAAAAACTTAAACCATGTCGGAGGATGGTTTAAGTTAGGGATTAACTTGTACACCTCGAATTTGAAGACGTACCCACCTCAAACACGCGTGCACCGGCACTGATCCCACGGACAGCCTGTCCAAACAGTAACGACATCTGAGCAAGTGATCTCTGGATGGTTTGTGTGGCGACCAGGAAGGACATCAGGTCACCTGGTGTCAGTTTATCTGTGGCCAACATACAGCCACCGGCAAACAACATTCCTAAGACAATACCTGAAAATCAAACAGAATAATGAAAGAACTACTAGCGCAGGTAAGCATCAACACTGTCGTCCTACAGCATGGTTGGATGGCCTGTCCTACCGATAGTGCTACCGGCACCTATCGGGAGTTAGTTATAATGCATTTTCCCATTAACTAAATTGCCAAGGAGCTAAATTGCTAAATTGCTAAATTGCCGAGGAGCCTGATAGCCTAGTGGTTATCACGTCCGCTTGGCAAGCGGCAGGTCCCGGGTTCGAATCCAGCCCGGGCCATATGGGATTTCATTCCCAGCTCTTCACATCCGTCGCATGGGACAGTGAGCCATGGTGCCTTGTACCTTGTGTCTTTGCAAGGGCAAGTAAAATACCCCATCCAAGTGAGGAACATGAGTAGCTTGTGATGGCCTCCTCCGTACTTACCAGGGCCAATAATGCTATAGCGTCGGCCCTGACGGAAAAATGAAATACAAATACCGAAAGCACTATTGGCCTTTCTGTGCGGTCGGCCCCATTCTCCGTGTGATGACTCTTTAGCTGTGTTTACACTGCCAAACATTTCGGTCCAGTTAGGTGAACCGTACTCGGACCGGACCAGGACCACATCATTTGTGCCATTTAGACTGCAGCGATGAGTCACCGTGCGATGTCCTTGAAGCACCGCTCTCCTCTCAGTGGAGGTAAGAAACTCACGAGGAATCATGCGAGTTTTCCCGCAAGTGAAGCAAGGACGAACTGCGCACATGCTCAATACCATCCCAAATAAGTGGACTCGGTTCAGTTTGCCGTGCATCAGATTTACACAGCACATTTGGTCGGGGTACCGAACAAACTCGGTCCGGACTGAGACCACCTCCTTCTGCGGGTCTCAATACAGTTCACTTGTGGCCCGGACCGGATACGCTTGGCAGGTTTACACTGCCACTTTTTTGGCCGTACCGTACTCGGTCCGGTCCAAGTTCACTTGATTTTTGGCTGTGTAAACACGGCTTTTGACAATGTTTGTTTTCTTCTAGGTCTTAGGTTTCCCCCTGCGTGACACTTACAGATGTGTGTATCATGTACATTTGTGACCCGCTCTGGTGAAAACAGTCGCATGATGCTCAGAAGTTGAGCCTAAACGAACCAAGATGACACCAGGAGAGAATGGAAGAAATTCTGTCAGATTTCATAATAGGCAGACAATATTGAAACTGACAAACATTTGGTCTCAACCTGCCAAGGTAAGAGCGACATCAATCTCGTACCCAGATCTACCTCATCCAAGGATATCTCTGGAAAGGGCTGGCGACTTGTCCAAAATTTCTGGACAACCGCTGGCAGCGTGCCAAAATGTTTTTTTCCCACAATATTTCGTTCTTCGATGACTGAAAAAGATCATATATGCCTAAAGAGCCATATAATACACCCAAAACACGAAGTTGTTTGAGTATTACAGCAATTTCGAACGAATAGTTTAGTTGGGAACATCAAACCGCGGGTGCCAGCTTCGGTGTGATTTGCCTCAAAATTAGCATCTCGCGCATGCGCAGTATTCCTGAAGTCGTCAGCCCTTTCCAGTGGTGGTGTAGGAACGTAAACCCACTGGGGACGAGTTTGGAGCGACATGCGTCTGGTTTTGCCCGAGCAGGTCACATTTGAGGAACATTCTTCCGAGCCTCACCATTGAGCGCAAAGTTCGCTAGGCCCTGGAATATTCCAATACCCAAGCCAAGCCTTAGATTCTGTTGGCATGATTCAAGGACTTCCTTATTGTAGAGATCTGCCTCCATCCCTTCCATCGCAAACGCTCGGACTGTACTCATGTTACCGACTGCTTCATCTGCCACAGCTACTGCCTTGGCCACCTGAAATGGAACAGAATCAACCCCCCTGAGCTCGTGTACCTCCCCTGTCCATATTTTTGCTGAAAAGGCTCTGGTGCTAAAAATTCAGCTTTGGTCCTGTACCTCCAACACCCCATTTACCCGGTAATACCCTGTATTAAATGGGGTGAACCCTGAGGAGCCCTCATAGCCGAGTGGTTATCATGTCCGCTCAGCAAGCGGCAGGTCCCGGGTTCGAATCCAGCCCAGACCATAATGGTATTTCATTCCCGGCTGTTCACGTCCGTCACATGGGACAGTAAGCCGTGGTGCCTTGTACATTGTTTCTTTGCAAGGGCAAGTAAAAGACCCCATCCAAGTGAGGAACAAGGGCAAGTAAAAGACCCCATCCAAGTGAGGAACATGAGTAGCTTGAGATGGCCTCTTTCCTACTCACCAGGGCCAATAATGCCATGGCCTTGGCCCTGACAGGAAAATAAAATACAAAATATTTACACTGTACACAGGGGCGGATCCGAGATGTGGGAAGAGGGGATACCCTGCCCTAGGATCACTGAAATTTGCACGAAGTTCCAGAATTTCGCAGTCCATTTTGCAGATTTGTTGGCCAAAAGGGAGGCATGCACCCCTCCCTTGGATCCGTGCTTGGTATGACCCACCTGTGCCTGGGCAGCTCTTGATAACTTCCTCAGCGATGAACCAATCAATGAACCAGTGAGGACAATCACTGGGACGACTGCCACAATAATCCCCGTCAGCTTTGGTGAGATCATCAGTAGGGCTGCTGTTGACCCAATTACCTGGAATAGGGATGTGATAACCGCATGCATAATCAGAGGCGGATCCAGGATTTAGGAAAAGAGGGGGTGTCCTGTGCTAGTAACATTGAAATTTGCGCCAAGTTCCAGAATTTCACGGTCGATTTTATAGAAAGGGGGGGGGCGCCTGATAATCTGAATCACCACTGAGCAGATGCCCTCAAACTCCTGAAAGGTCTGCGCATTGGTTGCTTGTAATGAGCAGTTGATGTAAAATTACGAATTTCTTTCCTTGTCATGTTCAACATTTGGTGATTGCTTTCCAAGGGTTAAAATCTCTTTTCAGATAGCTCATGAAAAGTTAAAAGCAAACATGAACCAACCTTAGAATTGGTTTAAGATGAAATGGTCCATGGACCATGTGCTCACTGGGTTGGACATAATAGTCTAATGACAGAGGGAGGTACATATCAGTTATGAGCAATCTGGGTCAAGTCATTCCCAGAAAAGACTTTGATGATTTTTGGGTTATGCCACCTGGCGGCCATATTAGATGGCCGATCGGGCTGCAACTTCACATGTACATAAAGGTCATCTGCAGGGGACCACATAGCACATTGGAGCGCTTTAGGTCAAGTCGTTCCTGAGTTAAAGCACTTTGATGATTTTCGAGTTACGCCACCTGGCGGCCATATTGGATGTCCGATCGGGCCGAAACTTCACATGGACATAAAGGTCATCTGCAGGGGGCCACATAGCACATTGG
>NMRB01000489.1:124168-136525 GCA_002633025.1 Notospermus geniculatus
CAGTCCTTGTCCTGAAAAAAATGCAGGTGCACAAAAGTTTGCTCACCTACATTTACCTAGGCGCACAATTTTTTTTGCGCACCGAAGTGAGCAATTGACCCCCTAATATAAATTCAGGACACGCACACAATTATCACTAAAAATATTTTCAAAAGAAAATATATCCAAAAGAACTGCTTTAAAACTACACAATCAGACAATGTTTTCAGCCCTTTTTAGACTTCCATTTGGGCACTGCCACTTTGGCCTTGGAAATTTTCTGAATTTTAGGGGTACCAAGGCCACCCCCAGGGGCACAAGGCCACTCTGAAGAAGGCACTGAGGGCACCACCCCACAAAATAAATTTTTATTTTTCGCTGTCATTCCAATCATTTCTTTACAAAGAAATGATGACTCCACAAGTGAATTCAAATTTCCCGCCCATTACACCATATTAAATCAAGGTATTTTCTGATTGGCTCAGAGCCGCTCTTGAGATTTCTTCAAACTGAGTCAAACTCACCAGATAACTTGGCCCAAAAATGATTAATATATAAAAGTAAAGCTTGCAATGAAATCAACAGGGTATTGAACAAAACACCCAATTTGAGCCTCTCATTGTGTCCATCATCAGCTTATTTCTGTTAATTAGTCAGACTGGCTGACCAGAAACATCGTTACGATCGTAGGCACACACAGAGATGTCTGCATAGCACTAGCAGTTGGCGCGAAGCCAACTCTGGTGTTCAACTGCCTAATCAAGTAGGCCTTATATCTCTTCATCAGAATGACCAAGACGGGCAAGCTTTATGTCATTGGAAAGGAAATTTCATCAGGAATCCAACCAGTTTTTGAGGCGATTTCTTTCCATCCCAGCGAAATAAAACCAAAAGTTCAGGTCACTGTAGAAGTGAAAGCTGTCCTCAACATGCTCAAGTCGGGATCGTCTGGCAGTGGCACACTCGCTAGCAGTGCTGGCACTAAATTTACAAGGTGCGCTAAATTTGAACTTTTTTCGGAGCTAGGCACGCGTTTCTTTTCGCGCCTAAAAAACAATTTACGTGCGCTATGGGGCGCAAGCGCAATTGCGCACCTTTCAGGACAAGGACTGAGTAGGCGATATTTGTGATACCAAACATCTCCTAAAATACATGTACATTACATCATGGAACTGAAGTCCAATTTTGTATTTCATACTTCCTATTTCGTCAGATTTGCAAAACCTCACTAATGTTCTCCACACAAATTAAAATCAATCAATCCACGCTGTCCAGGACACTTACCTGTAACCCATACACACCAAGAAGCTTTATTGCAGGCTCCTTCATTGCACTGATGTAATTTTCTGTTGCACCCTTCGTGAATTCTGAAACCACATTGACGAGGTCACCGAGGTATGTCGGAATCTGGATGTTGACAACAGCAACGGCAAAAGCACTCTGGAAAGCATTTGATGAACTTTCAATGACTGTTTAGTGTTACTATGTTAAAGCCCCTCTGTATTCAATTTGAAAAAAGCGAACCTTCGCCACGATGCACATGATGACGTTAGTGTAGTGTAAAATGTACTATGCTCTATCTGAATACATTAGAGCGCTCCCTGCAGTTTCTTCAATGTTTGCTGAAAACTAGGCCTTGATTTTCAGAAGTACGTATCAGCTGGCAAGCATTTTGGGGACCTTCACGAGCTATGAGACCTCTATGTACACTCTCTGAACATTTTGAAAATACCGTAAAATCAAATCAATACTGAGGGGCTTTAACTCCATCACATCAGCTTCAGAACTAATGTCCCTAAAGCAGTTCACAAACACATTATTTTAGATACTGCAGTGCTCAAAAAGTTCAGTTGTTCAAAGGTAGCCATTTGGCTAAATGTCTACAAATTTTCATAGCCAAATATCTGTGATTGAGATACTGCCAGTGGAAATAGAAAGGACTTATGGCAATTAAAATGGTGAAAATCAAGGAATTTTTTTCACCAAATGGCGAAGTTGACAAAATCCTTTATACCCAAATGGGAAAATCCTGTAGCCAATGGCGATGAAAACAGCTACTTTTCGAGCACTGTACTGATTCTGCGTGGCAAAGGAACCAAATGCTAGGAAAAATAGAATGAAATCACCACCAGAATCGCGGTTCAAGGAATTTCATCTAAACTTACAGCGATGGCACCCAGGAGATACCAACACTCAGGCCACAGAAGTTTGAAGAATTCCTTCCAGTCAAAATCTGGTTCAGGTTGTTCGTTGCCATCATTCTCTTCAGCAATTCTGGTCCAGGCAGTTTCACCATTTCCATTGTTATCACCATCACCAATGACTTCTTTTTCCTTAGATCTATTCTTTGCTAAGGCAATCGCTGTTCCTGATAAGGTAAACCCGAGTACGGATTTACTGGCATTGGATCTGAGCAATTTTAGGAGTCCTGTTCTATTCTGAAGTAATTGTAGGAACCTGTGGTTGCTATTAGGTTTCACAGGGATTGGGATATTTGTTTTGAAACCTGCCAACTGGTTGGATNAGCAATGGCAGTCATCACTATCAGTGTGTCATCTAGCAGGAGGGTTCTTTAAATGTTTATGAACTTCATGTTTTTAGGCTTGCATAAAAAAAATCAAGAAGCTGGGAAACAACAAGAGGTTTAAACTGGTCAGCAAGCGGTCAAGAAGCATTGTCAACCATGTTTACTGGTGTGCCGTGACAAGCAATAACGATCAGTCATTAATCTTGGCCAAGTGGAAGTCAATAGTAAACCATGTTGCTAATGTGCACAACCATGAAGGCAACGAACTCTTCCCAAAATGTCCTCATGGGCCTCTTCGAAAGCAGTGGTTTCAGAAAGGTGAGTTTGTGCATACCTTTATCTTTGGTTCACCTCTTAGGAGTTGAGCAACACACACCAAATGTCACAACTTGTGTCTGATACGGACTACAGTTTTTTTACTGAGTACCCCAAGGGTTGTTGGCCAGGAACCTTGTGCATTTGACCACTGTTTTTATAACTAAATTATTGTATTGTAGGGACAGAAGAATATGACAAACTCTGCTCACTCCTGTTGAANATCCGGCTTAGAAGGCTACCACAGTACCGTGCTGCACTTTGCACCAAAAATGTACCACTTCGGGTACAATGGAATGAAGAGCAGGTATGTACACTCGGAAAAGAACACCTGCCGTACATTAGATAGTGCCTCAGTACAAAATCCATTGACTCAACTTTGTCCATTGCCTTTATTTCCAGGCTGGAGATGGCTGCACTCCACTTCAATGAGAATGCTGGGAGGAAGCAGAGTAAAAACAAAGATGGTCGACCCCGATTCAACATTCGTCACCCAAAGAACCGGGGCGGGAGGTACATTGTGGTGCCAGTACCGAAGACACAGACTTACGGTAAATTGGTTTAGTGATTCAATATAAATTTACGAATAAATAAATTACAACAGAGGATTTCAGTTGTGAGTGGGGTACAGATAATGTCAATGTTCATGTAGTGGTATATCTTTTCTTTCAGGTTACGTTGACAAGTTCAAGAAGGAAGTCAGACGGCTCGTTCTTACGGGGAAGGACCACACCATTGACAGCAGTAATAATCCTGCTCCTCTTTGCTCTCGCTTCGAAAGACCGCCAAAAGAAGAGGCAATCCAGTTGCAGCACAATGCTCAGGCTAAACGCTTCAAAACGAGTTAGAAATTTTGCTTCTAAATGTGTGACATTGATATTGACAGGATTTGAGAATTACCTGACCTGTGCATGTCTTCCTTTGTATGACAGAAACTAGATGATCTGGACAATCATTGCTTGCATTGTTCCTTTATATTTATGACACGATCTTTCATTGAAGTTAACAAATGAATCAATAAAGATGAAATTTCTTAATTTTTTTTTTATTACTCATTTCTCTACCTTACAACCAATGCAATGGAGGGCAGCACAACAAAACTTGCTCCTAAAGCAATGGACGGCTTTTGTGTGGACAATTTATCAGGACGGAGATGTCAGTTTCATTTCAATAGTTTTAACCACTACCACACCGACTGACACAGTACGCTATTGTCCCTATTCCTGCGCATGGGCAAACCCAACAAAAACTGCATCTTCCTCCAGCCCTGGAGGGGGAAACATTGCACGAATGTTCGACACAACACAAGATGGGATCACCACCCTAATGTCTTTTCCCAAGTAACCGTAAGTCCACCGAACTGCTTGTCTATAGGCAACGTGTCGAAGCTTCTTATGCAGAGGTCCATCGTAGGCCTGCCTTCCATATTGTTGGCGATACTGGAGCCATGCAATATCAAGGACTGTACGATTGAGACAGGCAGCATCAAAGTCTGTATGGCCAGTAAAGCACTCCAGCCCAAGTCCCTCAATTTTTTCAGCAAAAACGTCGACTTGTCTGCAGCACACACACTCCTCCCTGGTAGGCAGCACTTGGCAGGAATTGCAGGTGCACCTAAAATGAGACACGACAAGGCGGGTGAAAATACATAGGCTACAATGATACATTTAATTAGGCCTAGGGGGCTTACCATACATACTCCATAGCCTACCAGGTCCAGGACTATGCCTAGGCCTACACATGTCTAATAAGCCTACCGGTAATCAATAGAGTTTAGGCCCAGGCCAAAACATGGACATCATCATGGGCCCTCCTCCTCTACTCAAGCATGTCTAGGCCTAGTATTTCCTGCAGTTGATCCGGGCACCTGCCTCAGGCTCAGTCATGTCAGTGCCCATATGTACAGCCGATGTACATGATGATGTACACACACTACACAGGCCTACCGGCTCTGGTAGGATGACATTCGGCACCGCACTTTTCTTCCCACATCACAGTTGGTCTACATTTTTACAGCACGTCAATTTTTTATAGGTACGTGTCCCAGTCATTCTGCAGTTCTTCCCCTTGACATATGAGCCGTTGTCCCATCACGCTGCCTTACACTTACCAATTTCTCAAATCTGTGTGATCCACGGGTTCATCCGCCATCATTTCTCCATGGTCACTCGCCACCGCGTCGTCTTCCTCANGCTTCTAAATGTGTGACATTGATATTGACAGGATTTGAGAATTACCTGACCTGTGCATGTCTTCCTTTGTATGACAGAAACTAGATGATCTGGACAATCATTGCTTGCATTGTTCCTTTATATTTATGACACGATCTTTCATTGAAGTTAACAAATGAATCAATAAAGATGAAATTTCTTAATTTTTTTTTTATTACTCATTTCTCTACCTTACAACCAATGCAACGGAGGGCAGCACAACAAAACTTGCTCCTAAAGCAATGGACGGCTTTTGTGTGGACAATTTATCAGGACGGAGATGTCAGTTTCATTTCAATAGTTTTAACCACTACCACACTGACTGACACAGTACGCTATTGTCCCTATTCCTGCGCATGGGCAAACCCAACAAAAACTGCATCTTCCTCCAGCCCTGGAGGGGGAAACATTGCACGAATGTTCGACACAACACAAGATGGGATCACCACCCTAATGTATTTTCCCAAGTAACCGTAAGTCCACCGAACTGCTTGTCTATAGGCAACGTGTCGAAGCTTCTTATGCAGAGGTCCATCGTAGGCCTGCCTTCCATATTGTTGGCGATACTGGAGCCATGCAATATCAAGGACTGTACGATTGAGACAGGCAGCATCAAAGTCTGTATGGCCAGTAAAGCACTCCAGCCCAAGTCCCTCAATTTTTTCAGCAAAAACGTCGACTTGTCTGCAGCACACACACTCCTCCCTGGTCGGCAGCACTTGGCAGGAATTGCAGGTGCACCTAAAAATGAGACACGACAAGGCGGGTGAAAATACATAGGCTACAATGATACATTTAATTAGGCCTAAGCCTAATCAATAGAGTTTAGGCCCAGGCCAAAACATGGACATCATCATGGGCCCTCCTCCTCTACTCAAGCATCTCTAGGCCTAGGCCTAGTATTTCCTGCAGTTGATCCGGGCACCTGCCTCTCAGGCTCAGTCATGTCAGTGCCCATATGTACAGCTGATGTACATGATGATGTACACACACTACACAGGCCTACCGGTCGGTTCTGGTAGGATGACATTCGGCACCGCACTTTTCTGTCCCACATCACAGTTGGTCTACATTTTTACAGCACGTCAATTTTTTATAGGTACGTGTCCCAGTCATTCTGCAGTTGTTCCCCTTGACATATGAGCCGTTGTCCCATCACGCTGCCTTACACTTACCAATTTCTCAAATCTGTGTGATCCACGGGTTCATCCGCCATCATTTCTCCATGGTCACTCGCCACCGCGTCGTCTTCCTCAACGTCTGGCTCAAACATATACGGCTGAATGGCCAAATCATCTACCTCCTCGTCTTCTATAGCCTCTTCTTCACACTCTTGTAGCACAAAATCATCACAATAGTCACTTATCGTGGAATCTGTGTCGCTCATTGTCGGCTACTTCACGGCTTTTGTGCTGTCAACAATGCATTCAACATGCGAATGACCCAGTTCCATTCACCTAGTAATACGTCACTTCCGTGCCCGATGGGCTAATTAGGACACTGACCTAGATTTAATTGTTTTTCGGAGACGACCAGCGAGCGATGATTAAAAGCATGATTTGTGGTGAATCAAGATAACTTTTTGGAAATCTGCATGCGCATTTGTGAATTATGGACAGTTTATTATCAGAATCGATTAGGATATGGAATCATCGAGGTCGGATAAAATAAGGACTTTAAGGAAAGGTAAACCCTGCCCAAAACCTTCGTTCTGTAGGTTTTCTGTATATAGATAAACGTTTATGCCCTGAAGAAATTACTGATAATACGCCGTATAAGAATAAATTGAGCAATTTTGATGTTTTTAGCCAATTCATGAAGCGCGCCATTCATGTCTAAATACCGCCGTCTCTCGCAAGGACTAGCGCGATTATGACGTTTTGCCCACCCACACAATACCATCATGGCGGCTTTGTTGCATGCATTGTTTGCATGCCGCGGATGGGGATCAAATTGATCAGTGACTGCGATATTCCATTTCGCAGATTTAATGGCGGCCATGTGAGAGAAAACGAAAACTCGCACCATGCACAATCAAGCTGTTCAGCGAAGTGTATCATGTGCGTATATAGGCCTGTGTGTATGTACATGATGTATGTGTGTGTAGGCCTGCTTTTGTTTGGGTGGCGCACTCGTCACTTCCGGTTGAGAGAAAACGCGAACCCAGCGAAACGGGCTGCCTATTTTTTTTCACTAAAAAACTATATGTAGGTTCAGTGTACATGGCTGACAACTTGCATAGTTTTCTTTTGATACTTAATGGTTCTATACATACTCTAAAGTCCCAGGGTTTACCTTTCCTTTAAAGAAAGACAGATACTTTCTCTTAAAGAGCATTTCTGACTGCTACAAGGCTTCCAAGTCGTGTATATTCAGTCACCATTGCTTCACAATGCATTACAGCATCTTTGAAACGGGCTATACTAACGAGGCGGGAAATGACTTAGTCCTCCCCCCCTCCCCAGATTTTGGTGATCCGAGTGAAATCTTCCCGTGTTCCAAAAATGTGAATCAGGGCATTTTTAGACCTTAATTAGTTTATAACGGGTAACTGAAACAATTTTGTGGATAAAGCTCTCTATAGGCACCAGAATAGTGCCCGTCTTTAGGTAATGGTATAATCCGTAACCGCGTAGTCGGTACCCACGAGTCAGAATTCCGCCCCATAGATGAATTTTTACGGTCTAATTAAAAGTTAATTAATACCATTACTACTAACCCAAATTCACATGTTTTTTTTATCAGAATGTACGGAGGAGGGTTTATACTTAAGGTCGATCTATACCCATCGCGTGGCGCCGAACTGCTCAACTTAAACTCGTGATAATTCATTGATAACAATATTTACAAAAACATTTCTGGTACGGTACGTTACGTATGAAGCATCTAAGTGGTTTGTTCAAATCTACGTCACAAGGAACAACCGAATTACAAACAATTTATAATGCCTTCATTCCTGAACTGGATCTCCAACCTCCAAAACATCGATAATACATGTATTTTAGGAACATCCAACATACAACACTTAAACCTTTCAACCAGTCAAGAATACAGGAGCGACGTATATAGGCCGTGAGCTGAAATCTGTACAGTGGCTAGAAATGAAGTTTCGTGACAACTTTTTTTGGGGGGGGGGGGCAACTTCGTTTCTACCCTAATAAACTAATTCGAGGGTGCTGATTCCAAATCTGCCTGTCCCCACGCGTGAAAGTTGCACGTTAAGTCACAATTGCCTCTTAAAGGGGAACTGTACCTGAAACTGTATAAATCTACAAGACGTGTTTCTTTAACATTCAAATGGTGTGCAAACACATTCAAAAAGGTGTTAAAAGGTAAACAACAAAGAAAACCATCATTAAACCAATGATATTAATTCATTTAATATAATAATACAAAGTGATACATGTATTTCAATTTGAACATTATTGGGCCTACATGACCTACAGTTGGAAGGTTAAGGAAACAAAGTCACCTCACTGAAGACGACCATCTCCCCGAAAAGCGGGTCTGATGGAGGACCTGATGTATCGACGCCTGAAAGGGCAAGTGAACGATATGCCTGGCGAGGATTCCTGAGAGGAATAGAGCCATAGTGCGTTATATGCACTTATTATTATTATTTTATTATTATCAAACATTTATATAGCGCTCTATTCATAATAATGCTCTAGAGCGCTTTACAATTTAAAACATTATTAAAACATTACATTACATATATCACAGACAAAAAATATTCAAAAGAGCCACGGCACAAAAGGACTTATTTAAGTGTCATTGCACGAGTGGACCATGCAAAATCTGCAAAAAGTGATAACCTGCGAGGTCGGCAGATCTGGCTCAAATTCCTACCAGAANTGATAACCTTTCTACCGAATGATGAAGTATACAAATTAAAATAGCCTCCACGGGGTCATAAAAGACTTACTTTGAGATAGGAGTTATAAATCAACCAGTTTTGTCGTCGTTTTCTGTCTCATCAGCAACATCCGCCATTTTTACTCGGTGAGGTGTAAGATAAAACTCGGAGAGGGTTGCTGCTACTCGGAAAGGCGGCTGCCGATTCTCCACGGTGATATAAAATGCTTTACGACGAGTGACCAGTCTGCCAGGGTTGTCATGGACGCTGACAGTGAACCAATCAGAAAGTGTTTCATGTATTCCGTTAGTTACGCTAAACGCCCTCTAGTGGTAAATCGGCGGGGATCTGGCCATTGTAAGCAGTGTCTATGAACGACAGGTATTGAGTGAGAAGACACTGCCCAAGGAGTGTATACCATACAGGAGGCTTTTAGCATAGTCCAGTGTTGAGATAACTGTAGCCTGAACCAAGGACTTACATGCTACGTCTGTAAGAAAAGGCTTGATGCGACTGATGTTACGCATGTGAAAGTGACACACCCTTGACACATTAGTTACATGTTTTTCCATTTTGAGACCTGAATCAAGGAAAACACCCAGGTTTTTAACACAGGATGATCGCTGTATGACACAATTCCCAATTGTAATCGCAAGGTTGGTCCTTAAGTAAACTTTCAAGATGTTTTGGAAAGAAAATTGCAAAATCAGTCTTACTATCATTTTGAGACAAACCATTTGCAATCAACCACGGTTTCAACTCTAGAATGCATGCTTCAATGACCTGAATAGCAGAAGCTATATCTTTCACTCGGATAGCTACATAATCTTGGGCATCATCTGCATAAAGGTGGTACTGCAAGTTAAAACTCTGCACAATGTTTGGTGTACATGCAATACAGCTTTGGCCCTAAAACCGATCCCTGAGGAACCCCATTACCATACCTTATGGTTTGCTGGTCAGACACGCTGCTTCCTATTCGAACGGACTGAAGCCGGTCAGTCAAGTACGATCGAAACCAAGCAAGAGCTGCACCACATCAAGAGAAGGACAACATCACCATTATCTAGCGCATCCATGACGTCAGACTGCACAATGGTTTGCTGGTCAGACACGCTGCTGCCTATTCGAACGGACTGAAGCCGGTCAGCCAAGTACGATCGAAACCAAGCAAGAGCTGCACCTTCCATACCGAAAGAATACTCTAGCCGCCTCAGCAGGATAGAGTGCTCGATTGTATCGAAGGCAGCCGACATATCTAACATCAAGAGAAGGACAACATCACCATTATCTAGCGCATCCATGACGTCAGACTGCACCTTAATAAGCGCAGTCTCCGTTGAATGGTGGGGTTTATACGCAGACTGCAATGGGTCATGAAGACAATTTATGTTGAGGTGGTCGTTTAACTGAGATGCAACTACCTTCTCCAATATCTTGGAGACAAAGGGGAGGTTTGAAACCGGTCTATAATTCTTCAGTTCTTCATAAATTCGATTTTATATACACATAAATTCGATTTTATATACACATAAATTCGAATATATCTACACATAAAGACTATTTTATATTCACATAAAATAAAGTTGACGAATTTATATACACATAAATTCCGATTTTATATGGACATAAAATCAGCCAATCAGAGTAGCGCTTTATATGTGAAATGCCGCCTTATTACAAAGAACTAAGAGATTATCTTCTGTATACTATTAACTTTGGTTTGTATCTACACGGCAATGAAGCCAGAATTCAAACATTTGTTTCCATTGTTGAGAAAATCTCAAATTTGTCAGAACTATCTCAAGCTATGCCCTTTATTCGAGGTTTGACCACTCCACACATGAGCAATAACAACAATTGACTGCTATGGTAACTCAGTGACTTGTATTGTGGAATCACACAGTCTTGTAATTCTATTCACATGCCAGGAGTGCCAGGGCAGGCTTACATCATCATGCCACTGTACATTCTGAATAGGAGTGGGCCTACCAGTATGCTGTGCATTGAGTTTCAGAGGGTTTAGTCTAGAAGCCCCTGTCTTAGGACCGACATTTGAGCTGAAAATAATATCGAGCAAAAACACCATTTTAGTCAGTTTCAGCATCAAATTTTGAAATTCTGGCTTCATTGCCCTGTAGATACAAACCTTAAGTTACAAGTACACAGAAAATAATTTCTTTGTTCTTTGTCTCAAAGCTGAATTATGTACCGAAAGGTCAGCCTTTGTTTTAGCTGATTGGCTCATCAGCAAGTGACAAACTTCACATTTTTGTTTTCACTCTGTCTCTCTGATACATTTAGTGTAGCTGCAAGTTAAAATGGCTAAGTCATTTCAAAGATATTTGACGTTTTTAAAAACTGGACTCAGAAAATTTGGTCGGTGAACCTAGCCCTTAAGATTCTTTCTGCAACCGGCCCCTGATCCTACAAGTTGGACGCCTTTTGTGTGGGAAATTGATCAGGACCGGGATGTCAATTTCATTTCAATAGTTTTGGCCACTAGTGACACATATTGAGGTAGTGGGCCGAGGTCCCCATTGTCCTCAATGCGTTTGCAACGATACCAAATAATATTGCTGAACGTCAGATGAGCATTGTGTTGTTTTTGAATGCACAAGTTTTTAAGGTTTCCGATACTAGGCTATCGGAAACCATATTGGGCCATATTCATAAAGGGTGTTTTTCTCTTAGACGCGACTAACTACCAAAAACGCTGACTAAACAGGGGATAATCGCACGTTCAAGTTAGATAGCATTTCATAAAGAGTGATTAGATCACCAGACGTTTAACCAAGGTACAAAAGTAGACATCCGCGTGCAAGTAACAAAAGAAATGTTAAACGTCCCAAGGGGCTTGTTTATCTCGCGTACAAACTGTCATTTCACCTTAGGCGCGCTGAAGCTTCGCAATGAATCCACTCCGCATCCTCGAATTAGGTGCAGAGGAAGCATGGGAAGAGGTAGAACGAAGGCAGCCTGTTGATTTGCGTGTTTTTACAGATCAAACAAATCCGGGAATCACGTGCGACAGCGTCCCATGCCACTTGCTTCTTCTGAATGGCTGTAGCATCTGAACGTTTGTTTTCAATCACATCTTTCCGAATGTTTCAGCCTCAATTAGCCACATCCACTGATTGGCTGCAAAATTGTCAGCTCGTTTTTTCGACATGTTGGGCTGTTAAGCCTAGTTCAAACTTCGACGCAAAACCATCGGCGTCCGGCTCGCCATGCATGACCGGAACCTTTGTTCTGACATGTTACGTACTTCGTTACATCATCTTTCAGTGACTGGGGAATGCCCGCAGCAAGAAAATCGGTGATTAAGCGGGAAGTTAGACGCGGACAGGTAAACGGCCGATCATCTCTTGTTGTGAATCGCGATCATCAAGGGTGTTTATCCACACGCGTGCAAACCTGGTTTAACCAGCGTACAAAAGTTATCCGCGTCTAGGCTAATCGCGCGATGA
>NMRB01000489.1:144493-156940 GCA_002633025.1 Notospermus geniculatus
CCCCCACGCCCCCCCCCCCCGGATCCGGCCCTGTCGAGAGAGACCAGCACCCTTAATCCTGTGGCAAACAATGCATCAGAAAGACGGGGACATCAGATTCTTTCACACCTGTATATGAAAATTCGAATTGATAGCCAGAACACCAGTATGATGAAGGCGCAGTTCTTGTATTGATATATATCAATTACACGTATTCCTTTCAGCTATCGCTTGCTGTGGCCAAGTTGGCCGATTTGTCGCCTGGTGAGACTATAGGTGTCTTCACCCTTGGTTGTGCCCCAGGAGGTGGTGCCAGCAACATCTACACATACCTCGTCTACGGTGATGTCTCCCTCAGCATCACGATGACCCTCATTAGCACGTTTGCTTCCCTAGGTAAGCAAGATGTCACCCTCTGTCCGGAAGCATCTCCAAGGTAACACCGACTAGGAAACCTCACAACAAGATTGATGGCATGTTTTAACCCTTTCACTGGCAGTGGCAAGTTTGTTTTAAAGGTGCCAAATTCCGAAATGCTGTCGCATGGGTGGTAAGGCCTATTTATTAGGAAGTGCTCACCAACGTGCCGTTTAAGAGTTAGCTCACCTGGGTGAGCTATATGCGGGTGATCCACCGACTTTACGACGAGTTAACGATCAGTTTGAGATTAGATCACGATGGCAGTTGTCAATAAATCGCAAACACGTCGTAAACTAGTCGCGAACTGATCGTAAAGAAATGACGTGACGTTGAAGCTGATCCACCGAACCAAATCAAACATGTTTGTTCTCGTCGTAAACTCGTCGCAAACTAGTCGTCAACAGAATTCAGACGTGAATGAGTCGCAAACTCGTCGTGAACGAATCGTGAACGCTGATCCACCGGCTATGATTTTTCGTCGTAAACTAGTCGCAAACGCGTCGTGAACCAATCGCAAACTGATCGTAAACTCGTCGTAAAGTCGGTGGATCACCCGCAGTCCGTCGTCGTCCGTTCGCAGGGCACATTTCGTATTAAAACTGCTGGAGCTACGAACCTGAAATTTTGCATGTAACCACTGGGCAGGATCTCCGTACCTTCCAGACCCATGCGCAATTTCGGTCCGATTTGATTCTCGGCTTGGTCACCAGGGGGCAAAATGTGAAAACACAAAAACTGATGACTCCTAAAATTGGCTTGATTCTTACCAAATTTTATTGTGTATGCATCTGATGAGGATACATGGTAATATATCAGGCTGGATTTTGACTTGACCTACGTTTAAGGTCGCATCTTCCGCTGGCTTTCGTCGAAATTCTCTAATTTAGGGAGACATTGGTTGTGTTGGCAAGACCTCTGAAGCCAATAGGTGGCTAATGCGCTTTCCAATGAAATTTGATCATACTAAATTGTAATAATAGGAACGAAGATATTTTGGAATTGAAATAGAATGAAATAGTGCTTGGCTCCCTACATGTATTCTGATTGATCCTGTGATGTAGGCACGTCGATTTTTTTTCAAGGAATGCTCCCGCTCTGGATGTTCACGCTGGGCAAGTACATCATGCAAGATCTCGGCAGAGGTGATGTCAAGATTCCATACACCAACATCCTGGCGTCATTGGCGGGAATTCTCATTCCGGTTGCCATAGGAATAGTGATACAGAAAAAGGCGCCAAGAGCAGCGGAAATCATCAAGAAGATTATTCGTCCATTCTTATTCATCTTCCTCTTGTTCATGTTTACGTTTGGGGTCTGGGTCAACTACCCCCTCTTCCAGTTATTCAATACGAGATTGGTTCTTGCTGGTCTGGTCCTGCCCTTGTTTGGATTCACCAGCGGAGCGATTGTCGCTGCTGTTTGTCGGATGCCATGGAAGCGGGTGAAGACGATCGCCTTGGAAACTGGAATACAGAATACAGGCGTGGCCATCGTCTTGCTGTTATTTTCCCTTCCCTCCCCCGACAGTGAGTTCTCTATAATCGGTTGCATTGCAGTGTCCTCGTTTACTCCAGTCGGGCCGCTTATCGCGGCCATCTTTTATGAGGTTAGAAAGAGATGTAGAAAGAGACGGGAAGGCGAATCTAGCGACGGTGGCGCCACCACCGAGGGAACCGGCGACGGCGAGAAACCACCGGAAGAAGAAATGATGGATGTCAACAAACAGACTGATGCAGCAGACAATGTAAACAAGGATGACGTACAAATTGAAAATGGTTATCAGAGGCACCGCAGAAGGAGCTCATAAGTACATGTAGGCCTATTTCTGAAATTCTAGCGTAGGTCTAGGGGAATAAAACCAAATATACATATACAGTCATGGACATTAGTTTATCTACACCAGATAAGTTGAATACATGTATTTCAAATACTACTGGGCCGATTTTAACAAGG
The DNA here is from genome assembly GCA_002633025.1 of Notospermus geniculatus. Classification (NCBI taxonomy): domain Eukaryota; kingdom Metazoa; phylum Nemertea; class Pilidiophora; order Heteronemertea; family Lineidae; genus Notospermus; species Notospermus geniculatus. The sequence continues at coordinate 146,846 of NMRB01000489.1, forward strand.
TTTGTTCCATATGAAAGTACATCTTGTTGGTCATATTTCTGCATCAAAATTTTGGAAATTTAGAAATATCGTAATTATGTAATAGCTCATCAGAAAAAACACTAAAAATCAAACTTTTTATTATGTAATATTTTTGAGATTTTTGTTGCAGATGTGATAGAGTGGAACTTTCTAAGGATTTTGTGCTTTGTTTCATCAAAACATGTTGACTGGTTGCTGAGATATTTGAGATTATCAATTTTTTTATAATTTGAGATTTTCGTGTTTTGTAGGAAATTTTGATGCCATTAGATAAAGCTAACCTAAGAACATGGATTTACAAAATTTTGGTACTTTTTGCCTTAACTGGGCAGAAATATTGCGTATTTTTCAAAGTAGCAAAATATTGATATTTTGAAAAACATACCGGTACTTAACTTCTAACCAGTTTTAGCTAAACGTTCCAAAACTTCATACTTCTTCATTTTTCGGTGAACTCTGTCTTCTAATATCAAAATTTTGTGAAAAATTGAAAAATCTCAAATTATCGAAATTTTGATAATCTCAAATATCTCAGCAACCACTCAACAGATTTTGATGAAAAAAGTCCATGATCCTTAGAAGGTTCCACGCTATCAAAACTGCCACAAAAGTCACAAAAAAATTACGTAATAAAAATGTTGATTTTTATGATTTTTTCTGATGAGCTATTACGTAATTAGGGTATTTCCAAATTTCCAAAATTGTGGTGCAGGAATATGACCAACAAGATGTACTTTCGTATGGAACAAACCGTGTTAAAATCGGCCCAGTAGTATTTGAAATATCAGTTCGGGAAATGCACTAATTCCGACTCCGATTCAGACTCCGAGTCCGAACGCAGCGAGTCAGAATTCGGACTCCGAGTCAGAATTTTGACTCGTTTTACGAGTCCGAATTCGGACTCTCAAATTTATTATGTAAATCGGGATATGAAGATCCAACATCGGGAAGTTTGTCTCTCTACCAAATGGTGGCAGCACTTGTAATTAAAATATTTGCGGCGTGGGAACAGAATCACCGGCGGACTTTTTGAGTACTCGTCATACATTGTATTTTTGGAAGTTGACTGAATGCTGGTTGGGGAGGACAAAGAAATAAAAGTGGAAAGTCACCGTCAGGTGAACATAAGGATCGAGCAAGAGGGCCAATGTGGGTCTACCCATCCCCAGACCCCATAATAGGCCTAGGGTATGGGCGGTTATGTCCGCAAATATTCAGTGTACAGAAGATTTATTTGTAAGTCTGAAACGCATTTCTATGCCTAAAGCGCTAATTCTATAACCTGAAACGGATATGTGTGACTCGCGAGATTTCTCTGCAGATATAATTAACAATATATAATGAACAACCACAAATCCAACATCCGGCGGGGGATAGAGGATGACCGTGACTGCTCATTACTCTATACCCATTTTAAACTGCCGGGACATTCTATCAAGGACCTGATGTTCACCATTCTGGAGACATGTCCAGATGAGACGATCCTCCTCAGTACAGAGTTGAAATGGATGTGGACCCTTAAAACTATCACCCCCTCAGGCCTCAACACTAGGTGCGGAGTTTCTGATAACCTCGCAGCTTCCCCTTAGTGTCAGGGCCAAAAAAGATTTGGCATGGGGCCCCAGATGGGGTCCTTTTCTCCCCTCTTTTCTTTTAATAGGGTCGTTGCTTTGGAAGACTGTAGCTCGGGCCGGGGGACAGGGGTCCTTTTACTAGGCCTTGTCTTCCATTGATTTGGGGGTACTCTGTAAAATATTTCCTTTGCTGAGTTATCGAACCTGAACTTCGTTTCACAATCAGACACTATGAATACATATATTTACTTCGAAAAAAATATTTAGAAATGAATAAACTGACCAATCTATGCCAATTCTCCCGACCACGGTCAGTATACGCAGAGGAAAAATCGTGCAAGCGCGATTCCTTGAATACGCGAATAGCGTGCACCGTTCCGCGTATAGGGCTATGTAAACCGCTCTTTGAAATAAGCTTGTTCGTTTTCTAGTATACGCGTGCATTACGAAACGTGCACCAAATACCGAATACCGTATACTTCTATGTACAGGAAGCCTTACCGATGCCAAAATCTTTACATTGCACACACCATTACATGTATTTAGTAGCTCAATAGTCCTGCATTCCTATGGTTCACAAAGGAGTCGCCAAACGGCTTCACGCTCTGCCGACCAAACCTGGCCACCTCGACTTATGCAATCCAACATGCTGACCACTAGGCAATCCAACATGCCTGAAGTACATGTACACACAGGTGTGATGTATGAGAATGCCCCCCGTATGACAATGCCCGCTTTATTGTTCGGCGGACACTCAAATACAGAAAGACGTGTTGATCAGTGCCTCCCCCATTGTCATGTCGCGGCTTATTCCGTCAATCTTTTGTTGGGAGGCACTGGCAAACGGGGGGCAGTGAAAAACATTACACCTGTACGAACATGGGATCCGACACTCAAATAAAACCTGCTTCCTGGATCCTACACCAGAGAAGCTTTTTAAAATTTCGCCAGTCCAGAACAATCCAACATGTTCTATAAATACGCCAAAGAGAAAAAACGACAAAAATCATCAGAAAACCAGGCAAAAGTTACCACAACCGGGAGCTCCATAAAAATCCGTGCTGCCAGGGCGCCATCAATCAAATATGTGACGTCACTCGCGGGGCGGATTGCCACTTGGGGTGAGTCATTTTTTTTCGAGTTCAGGAATGGGACAGGTAAGTGGGAATTTAGAGTATTTACTTGATAACCATTAGAAAGGTGCGCTATTCGTATTTGTCTCTCTTTCCCCCGCTTTTAACCTCTTGAGTTGACAGATCATAATCAGCTGAGCGCAAGGCCCTTTGGCCTCTTGTTGCAATGACAGAAGCGCCGAATTGTTTATTTGACATTGGTATAACATTATGCGTTAAGTCGGTGCAACGTTGTGCGTTAGGATCAGGGGCCATATGCATAAAACTTCCTTAAGTTAAGTGTAAAACTTGCTGCCACCTATTGTCGGTGATATGTACTGACGTGAATATCGTGAGTGAGTTGCATCGGACCGGGAACCAGTCTAACGATCACGGGGCGCGACTGGTGCTGCCACCTGCACGAAGGAATAAAACTAGTTTACCGACCATGTTTGTAAACAAACCAGCTTGTTTACAACTTCGGCGTCTAACTCCTTTAAAGTCTAAGGATTTCACTTTACCAAGTGCCATACTTAAGGTGTATGCATAGAACAAACTAAGGGCATACTCAGCTAAGGGCAACCCTTAACTTAAGTATTTCCAGCTTAACACCACAGTCGGTTACTTTAAAGTCATAAGTTTGGGGTTTCCCAGATTTCTTGAGTGTTATACTTAAGGAAGGTTTCTCAAATGTAGCAGGGCTCCCACCACAAAATGACCGAAATAGTATAGGAAATATTCCAAGAATTTAGGGGAAATATAGGAAAAATATAGGAAATTTCCAAGCAATTTTGATCAAATTTGACATGAAATACCTAATAAAGGTGTAATGAAACAATGTTTCATGGCTGTCTTCCATGTCATGTTCTCTCTCTTGACTGTAATGGAACCTGAAACTGATGTCAGCTGCCTTGCTCAATTTAGGCTGAAGACATCAAGTCCAAAGTCCAGTGCAGTTTTGTGAGCATCTCCATGACTCAGGCAATGGTACTACATGAAAAGGAAAGATCAGGGGCGGATCAAGGATTTCCTTGAGGGGTGGGTTTCTGAAGGTGGAGGACAATGGCCCCGCATGTGCCGAAGGCGTGCGCTTCACTGGTAGCGATTTGGCGGGGGGTCTGGGGGGCCTCCCCCAGGAAAATTTAGAAAATCAGAAGCTCTGAGAAGCGATTTCCCGGCATCTGAGGTTGAGAAAGTCCAATTCCAGATTAGACACATGCCAATTTTCAATGCAGTTTTTAAAATTTGTGGTTAAAAATTGATGGTTGATGAAAAAAGCCTGAAGTTTCTCGGTTCGCAAGTTCGCACGGCCATAGAACAAACACGGACTCTTCCAATGAAAAAATAATACTCACACTCGCATTTCTTAGCAGTAGTAAGCAGTAGCGTTATGCAAAATGTGCAACTCAAAACGTCTGAAACTGTTTTTGAAGACACAGGATGGATGATCGACGGCACGGCCCGAATGGAATTCAACGCTTCGGCTCGCCATGCAGTAAGTTCGTGAAGTAAAAAAAAAATAGCTTGGGAAATGACCTTGTTTGGGGATTAATAGTATCAATTTTGCTGTAGGCCTATTTTAGTCGGATATGAATGATATCAAAACTGATAATGAAGTCATTATGTTCATGGACTTGCTCGGCATGTCGTAAGTGATGTTAATCATGCCTTATTCTCTAAGAATAGGCCGCTTCCGAAAGTCAACCGCGACGGGTCGTGTGGCCGGATGTACGCTGCATGCACGTACATTTTCCGAATGATCATGTGACTGCTTTTTGTCCGTAAAAATGTCAACAATCGATCGCTTCTCTGGGATTACCTCCAAAAAACACACTATTGCCGACTTTATGATGTAGCTTTGAACAGAATTCGATTAATAAATCTTTGGTTTAGTACATTCTTCGAAATAATATTTCCATGTTCATTTATATTCGTAGTTTAGGCCCAGAGTCGAGAGTGGGGTGTGCAGTGGTCCCTGGCCCTGCCACCCTGCCAGTTTTTTGCCCTGCCCCTGATCCCGTCTGCTTCAGTTATAGCCTCAGCAAAATGGCTTCCTCGAGATTTGCTGCAGCCACTGAGGAGGAAATTTCCTCTCTCATTGCTGGCAAAGAGAGCCGATCAACAAAGAATGTAATTGAGAAGGCAAAAAACACATTTAAGAACTTTCTGGCTGTCAATGGCTACGAAACAAGCTTTGAATTGATGAGTAGGGAAGATCTGAATGAACGGCTCAGGCTCCTCTTTGCAAGTATAAAAAAAAAACCTGCAAAAGAGGGAGATACGGCAGAACACTACAAAAAGAATGCCTACGTGAGCCTAAAATATGGACTTTCCAAGTACATTAAGGAAAACGTTGGTTACGACATCAATGAAGAAGTGGCCTTTCAATCGTCACGTGCAGTTTATGAGGCTATGCTGAAAAAACTGAAACAGGTCGGATTGGGGGCGACCTCCCACTACCCTCCAATTTCTGAGGAGGATATGGATAAACTCTATGGCCATCATCATGTTTTCAACACCAACACCCCGGTTGGTCTCCAGAGCAAAGTGTGGTTTGAGATCATAGTATTATTTTTGCCGGCGAGGCCGTGAAAACTTGCGCTGCATGAATAAGAACACTTTCGATATCGGAACTGATGCAGCCGGACAAAGGTACGTTTTTCAAGCTGTTGACGAGGCGATCAAGAACCATAATGAAAAAGATCAGGCGAGCGATACAAATGGAGAAGCTCGAATGTACGAGCTTCCTGGGAACGAGAAATGCCCAGTCGCTTCGTTTGAAAAGTACCTGGCCAAGCTGCACCCACAATGTGATGACCTGTGGCAGAGGCCATTGGAGGCGTTCTTTGATGATGAACAATGGTACCGGTACTCCTTATTGTAAGCCTGTTGGCAAGAATACTCTCAGCAATTTCATGAAAGAGATCTCTCATCGTGCACAGCTTGCACATGCCTACACCAACCATTCGATCAGAGCCACCCACATAACCATCCTCGACAATGCAGGTTTTCAGGCTCGTCATATAATGCGAACAAGTGATCACAAGTCTGAAACTTCAATTAGGTCCTACTCACATGCATTAAGCGAGTCAAAGAAACGCAAAATCTCTAGGCCTACTATTTTGTCAAAATCTGCTGGCCTTGAATCCACTCTCAACGTTCCAGCAAAGCCAGCTGCTTCGACCGGAAAACCGCTTGCTGAAACTCATGTTCTTGAAGTTGAGGATCCTGACATGTCTGAGCAAATTGATCCTTTTCAGCTGAGTGATGTCTCTGACACCGATCTGATTGTGGCAGAATCCCAGACTCTTGGCATAAATCTTGCCCACAATTCCACTGCAAGGTCATTCAACTTTTGTCCCACATTCAATAATTGTACAGTGACCTTGAATTTTGGAGGTAGTATGTAATGTAACATCGTTCATACATGTAGAATCCATCGCCAACTTGTTATATTGCAGTTACTGGGTGTGATATTCATTCGGTCTCATACTTTGAACAATATGAATAGAACTGAATGAGAAAAATCGTTAAAGAGACATGTAAGATGTGAAGGATTTTCTTGGAGAATGAACAGTAAATTTTCTTGGACAGCGAATTTTCTTGGACTGACTTTCTTGGACTTGAACTGATGGAGAAAATTTTTTAAAGATGTGAAGGATTTTCTTGGACAGTGTAGTTAAGACCGCCCCACCCCAATGGGGCGGTCTTCCTTGTTTTTACTGAATTTCTCTCGATCTCTCGATCTCTCTCTCCATCCACTGTGGTTTCCGCACGTTATCTAATAAAATACGCCATGTATCGCTGCAAAACTTCGAGGGATTATAGACATCAATATTACACAGAACCCTAATGATTCTTGTTATCATCCGAGTAGAATAAATTGTGAAATTTTGACGATTTTTTCCCCTTTATCGCATTATCGTGTTTGCCTGTCGGGCCAACCTCCACAGACGGTGGCTGAACAAAACGCCTGGAGAACTAGCCACTCTCCAATGCCGAGGTCAGACAGTATCGCCGCACAAGTGCAGTATCACAAAACGAGTACCGGTACGCCGTACCTCCTGGGCTGGTGGGATTGGAGAGTGGCGTAGCGAGCATGCGCATTAGTGCCCATACATAGACCTCTATGCCATACTGTCAATACGCAAACCGGCGAGTTAGTTTTGTACCGTGCAAAATGATCAAAATAAGCACACCTGTGCGGGGATATTTTGTTCTTTGTAGTTGATAGGTAAGTTAACATTGTTGGTGTCAAATCGCATACAATGTCAACCATACGAAGTGGCGTTTATTCGTATATTCAACGTGATTTCAAGTGGCGCTTGCTCTGTTGCTTAGCATGCATTCACTGCATGCTCACATCCAGATGCATCATCATCATGCACATCATGACATGCTCAATGCTGGTCGCGTGGCGTGCCGTGCATACCGGCGTGCATAGCATGATCAGATGATAGGCCTAGCATGTGCCTCATGTGCATGCCTTGCCATGCTTCCCATCATTCATATATTAGGCCTAGCCTAGCCAATAATAGGCCTCTAGGCCTACTAGTAGCCTACCACCGGCATGACACTGTCGGTACGGCGGTAGGCCTAGGGGCCTACTAGTCACGAAACTCACGACTTCGAATATTTGGGATATTCTACGTCGTGATTCAGGCTAGGCCTTTCTGTACCGGTACGGGAAATCCGCACCGCTGAGAAGGGCGGAATGTTTTCACTGCTAGCTTGTGAAGCTCTGGGAGCAGGACATCATTTCAAAAGTATCCTGTCGTGAACTTCCAATATTCCAGATGACATTAATACCGTTGACCAAAAAATCTGACCACTTTTAATGTCTTTAAAATCCGAAATTTGAAGGGCAGTAAAATCACGCCGCCATATCCCTGTAGGCCTACATCGCACTGTAGCCTACATTGGTTTGTTGACTTCCGCAGCGAAAGGTCACATGGAAGTTGATGGTTCGAAAGGTCGAGCTCATTTGCATAATTAATATAATTATCGGATGTTTCTTCGTCACCAAAAGAATCAACTTTCGCCAATGCGCATGCGCAGAAGGCGTATTTGAGCAATCGGAAACACTCGGCGATTTCCGATGACAGAGGAGAGGCCCAACGCCGAAAGTGACGTCATCAAAACATTATGGCAGCCAAGTTCGGCGCAATGCAAGATCGCGTCGAAAAAAAGAAATTAAACCTATGTGTTCTGGTCAGATTACAATCAAAAATGGTCCAGTCACCTAATGTTTAATATGAACATTACAAATATTTGGTGTTAAAAGCGATTTCCACTGTAGGTTTTCGAGATATTCATAATAAAAGTGCGGCGTGTTTGACTAATTGATATGCAAATTTTCGTTTACACTAGTCCCGTGTAGAAGTGTATAGGTTGTATCCGGTCGTAGAATGATGTTATGTTCGGAGACCGGAGTTTTCGGTCTAGTCCCCGGCCGAACCTCGACTCAGCGAATAAGAAACGTAAATTGTAGGCCTACTATGTAAGAAGCACCCCAAATAATCGGAATGGGAATGACGCTAAAGTCTTCAACTTACCTTGTAGGCTAAAATTAGTGAAAAAAAGCTAAATATTCCCCAAGTCATGCTCGGACGTCCCATTCCACGCACACACATTCCATTCTGTCCACCATATTTAGGCCCTGCGTCACTTGACATGCTCCGATGAAAGCATGTACAGTCATTGACAAAAGTTTGTCTCCACCGTTGATCGTCCATAACTTCCTTATGAAGTGAAGAAATTTGATGCGGTTTTCAGCAAATAATACTTCAATCTTTTCTGCATCTTCCTTACACAAACCTGCTTCTGCAGCATCACTCTGACATTATGTAATCAGCCGCTGAAAAAAAGTCCAAAATCAACTTTTTTATTTCCATGCCAATTTGGATTTTCTCACGTCCCAACAGTGCGTAGCAACACTTGAAAACAATCCACAAAGATTACGCCATCAAATTCCACCTCAGTTTCTCAAAAAAGTGACTTTTGTTGGCTCGATTTTGGAGCAGATTCAAATGCTCTTATTTTGCCTGTGAGACGACCCCACATTTGTGACTATGCCATTGTCCACCCAATCATAGGACTTGGATAGCGACGCAAACCACAAACCACAAACCCAGTAAGTTACGGTATGTGGACACTTGTAAGTTTCACTTGTTCTGTCAATAGGCCTGTGATTCTAAAGGGAAAGGGATACCTCCTATTTCGGTTGAATGGACAGCGCTGGACAAGGACCAATCTTACCTTGATTCAAATGACCGTGACATATGCTGTAAATATTCATGAATGGAAACTAGGCATTACAATCACAATACCGAAATCTACTTATTGGCTTTGGTCTGCCTAGTCACGCCTTCATAATCATTATTCACACACCTCTTTTTTCCATAATCAGTGTGTGGCTGAACAAGTCAAAAAGGGGCCATCTCAAAACCTACGCAACTGTTTTGCCGACAATAGCCAACAAAAGTCACTTTTTTGAGAAACTGAGGTGGAATTTGATGGCGTAATCTTTGTGAATTGTTTTCAAGTGTTGCTACGCACTGTTTTGACGTGAGAAAATCCAAATTGGCATGGAAATAAAAAAGTGGATTTTGGACTTTTTTTTCAGCGGCTGATTACATAATGTCAGAGTGATGCTGCAGAAGCAGCTTTGTGTATGGAAGATGCAGAAAAGATTGAAGTATTATTTGCTGAAAACCGCATCAAATTTCTTCACTTTATAAGGAAGTTATGGACGATCAACGGTGGAGATAAACTTTTGTCAATGACTGTACCTATTCCCTTCCGTCGTGAGAACAATAGCGCTTTCCCCTGTGGCCCTGCCCACATTGTAGGCCTAAAATTTACAATTGCCCGAGATTGGGTAACCGATAAGGGCCTTACACATGCGCAATGTAGGCCTGATCGGAACATGCCCACTAGACTGTACAAGAATGTGCAGCATGGTGGTCTCGATTCATGAATGGAAGGCTTGCCGCATTTTGTCTCGCTTTTTATCGATTCCGTCATTCTCATGGATACTAAAGTTAGTGGGTAAACTTGGAAGTATGTGATATTCGTGTTTATTCACTGCGTCTAGGGTGTGTATAATCGTTTTCCCGGCCCAAAATCAGTGTGTGCCTACGCTTCTACATTTTGTACTTTACTGTCGCGACCTCCATTGTGGGACGTGCGGAGATGTTGGCGCTTCGAAAGTCCGAAACTTTATGAGCGCCCCCTGGATAGGTTTGGTGTAGCCATTGATATTCGGTGGCTGTTCGAAACATGGCGGATGGTTGTTTGTATTTCCAACGAAAGCCGCGCAGTGGCGTGGCTGTCTTTTTTTAAAACACCCCAGAGGCTGTTTTTATCTATTAAGTTCAGCTTTAAGT
>NMRB01000489.1:160114-202567 GCA_002633025.1 Notospermus geniculatus
CAGTACTATTTTCTCTTCCAACATGCAAAAATTCAGTCACAGAGATGTGCTAGTTTCGCCACCAGAGCCAATTTACTCACCGAAGCGTATCTTGTTCTGCCGCCATTGTTACGAGGGTAACCCGGGTTACCCTCGTGCGGTTGCATACAGTGCTAGTCCCGTGTAGAAGTGTACCGGTATAGGTTGTATCCGGTCGTAGAATCATAACTATGATGTTATGTTCGGAGACCGGAGTTTTCGGTCTAAGGGGCCTACTGGCTAGCATGCTAGGCCTACTAGACCAAGGCCTACCCTATTAGGCTAGGCCTACAGGCAGGCTGATGATAGGGGCCTCAGCAGGATAGGCCTAGTTGCTGGTTGGCACTCCTGGCTGGGGTAGCGAGCAAGGGGTCGTAACCCTACGTCTGGCCTAAGCCAGGCGTACCTAGTGCTCGTTGTGGCCCTTGCACTACGCCTGGTTTAGGCCTGACGTAGGGTTACGACCCCTTTATGCTCGCTACCCCTTCACTTCACCCCATGCTTGCAGGCCATGACCAGGCCCTCTGTCTGGCCTGGCCTAGCCTGGGCTAGCCTTGATCAGTGATGTGCATCACGGCGTCACGGTCACCATCATCGATCGTGTACGGTACTACCAGTAGGCCTAGGCCTTAGCCTAGGCCTATGATGATACCGGTACACTGCTAGGCCTCTAGGCCTAGTCCTACCGGTAGGCCTAAGGATAGATGATATCATGATGATGATGACCGTGACGGCATGATGCACATCACTCTTGATATTGGTGAATAATTTTTCCATATTTTTTTCAGATCTGTGAGTGACCATTGTTGAAATTCAAATCCTGCTGGCGATACATTACACTAGGTATAATGAGGTAAGTTGGGGTACTGGTGTCCTGTTACACTACAGGATTGCGTCAACTTCTTCTAATTATGAATACCATGTACCATGAACTGTTGGCAGATGGCAGCACCGTTCCAGGCCTTTCCGTTTAAGGGGAGCTAAAATGTGCATGCGCCTCGCAAACAATAGAAATGCTATGTTTGCAAGGCGCATGCACATTTTAGCTCCCCTGAAACGGTAGGGCCTGCCGTTCAGTCACTTTGTGCAATGCCCATTATACACATTGCCAGTGCCTGGCATATGATGCATACCAAACAATTCATTTTTGGTATCTTTCTTTTTCAGTCAGTGTCACTGCTTTTTCAGTGAGCAGCGGCTGCTACTATTATTTAAAAGACTCGCTTCAATAGATTATTTAAACTCAGGGTAAGTTGACACAGGTAACCTGTGCAGTGCTTTGGTCTATCAATAATACAGTGGAACCTCCCTTTGCGGACACCTCTGCCAGGAGGACTCCTCTCTACTATTAAGGACACCAAAATTTAGCCCCAAACTGGCGATTTCTATTCATTAGCTCACTGAGGTGAGCTACTACGATGGTGCAGTGTCCGTCGTCGTCGTCCGTTTCGTAACCGCTGGAACTATTGATCTGAAATTTGGTACATTGTATATACTACCTCTAGGTCAGATGACCCACGACACCAAGTTTCGGCCCAATTAGACATCCAGTATGGCCGCCAGGTGGCGTAACCTGAAAATCAAGTAAGTGCTATTACTCGGGAACGGCTTGACGCAGAATGCTCATATTTGATATTTACCTTCCTCTAGATGACCTTTACATCCATGTCAAATTTCGACTTGATTTGACTTCAAACATGGCCACCAGGTGGCGTAACCCAAAAATCATCAACGTGCTGTAACTCAGGAACGACTTAACCCAAAGTTCTCCAGTGTGCTATGTGGCCCCCTGCAGATGACATTTATGTGCATGTGAAGTTTCGGCCTGATCGGGCATCCAATATGGCCGCCAGGTGGCATAACCCGAAAATCATCAAAGTGCTGTGACTCAGGAACGACTTGACCCAAAGCGCTCCAATGTGCTATGTGACTCTCTGCAAATGACCTTTATGTGCATGTGAAGTTTCAGCCCGATCGGACATCCAATATGGCCGCCAGGTGGCCCCCAAATCATCAAAGTCCTTCTTGGGAATGACTTGACCCAGATTGCTCATCCCTCTGTCATTAGACTATTATGTCCAACCCGGTGAGCACATGGTCCATGGACCATTTCATCCTTTTCTCTTTACAGAATGTCTGAAACGAATGCACGAAAAGATCCATCTTGGTATTAAGTGTCCTAGGACTTGATGCTGTTAGAAAGTAATTTGCCAAAGAAGCAACACATGAGAGACTGTCACAATCATACCATAATCACAACTTCCTGTAAGGTGATTTCTGTAATATTTCAAGTCTCAGGATTCAATAAAAGGGGCCAATGACAATGTATGCGATTTGCAGTATCGGCACATATCACATGTGTCGAGCTCCACCGTCCTTGATGCTCGACAATGAAGACATCATCTTCAAACATTGTTCGCAAACTAAACCTTCTTCGACTGCACCAGCTATTGCATTGTACATGTACTTGCAGTCAACATCAGTCGTGATGGATACAGGAGCAGCAGGAGTTATGTCAAACATACATGTAGTGTGTTCGAATATGACCTATATTTGTTGTACAGTTTGATTATGAACAAAATAAAACATTCTGGCTTTCAATTAAATGTGCATCTTCCTGAGCTTTCTAATTCTAATGTTTAAAACATTCTGGCTTTCAATTAAATGTGCATCTTTACTGAGCTTTGTAATTCTAATGTTACAAATCCATGACACCTTGATCCTCTCTATAACCTTGCCCATCGACCGAACTTTCTACATTGGCTGAATCGGTTAATGTCGTCCTGGGTACACCTCATTATTACCCAGGGTAATCCTGGGCAATCCTTTTTGTTACCCAGGATCGTCCTGGGTACAAATAAGGTACCTTAACATTACCCAGTTTTAAAATCTGCGCCATTTCCACCTGCGCCCGAGGTTGTGGTACGTGCGTTCACATTCTCGCTGGCAATTGTCCCTCCCAGTGCATATCATTGTGTTGCGTGCAAGCCACTTCAGTTTCGCATCAACTTTGACACCTGCTTTCAACTTGTATCTACCATTACCGACATCCACCAGATTTTTCTTCAGCTCTCTTCCTTTTGAAATGAAAATTCCATCCCTCTAGGATGGAATAGATTGCAAATACGCCTGTAAATCGCAGTCTTTAACGCGAGTTGCCATTCTGGCAGCTACTGACAATCACCACGTCAACATGCACGTGTATAAATTCGTGGCAGGCTAGAATAAGATAGTACCGTACCTCGAGCGCAGGTGGAAAATGGCACTGATTTCAAACTGGGTAGTGTTAAGGTACCTTATTTATACCCAGGATCGTCCTGGGTAACAAAAAGGATTACCCAGAATACCCAGGGTAATAATGAGGTGTACCCAGGACGACATTAACCGATTCAGCTCTACATTACCACTCAGTAATTCTCGATCAGTCAACTATGCCTAATTTCTAAGGGCGGTCTTCAAATTGGCTGAAAAGCCAATTTCTAGTTAAGAACCTGATGTTTATTTACATAAAGTTTTCTGACGTTAATAGTTGAACATATTGCAGTTACTGGGTGTTATATTCAGTCTTTAACTCGTACAGGTGAAGCAATGAAGAAAATAGTTCAGGATATGTGAAGTACTCCATTGGACATAATATTGCAGTTATTATTGGTGTTCTGTTGTAAGTGAAGCAAGGAGAAAAATCGTTTGGGTTTAAATGTGAAGTTTTTCTTGTGTTTTATAGCTGTATTGGACAGTGCATTTAAGAACTTGATGTTTGTTATTTAACATGTTTAATAGAAGTTCTAATTGATTTATTAGATGGTTGGTTCTTTTTTGCCTCTGCTCTATTCATTTCATTGCAATGGAAATTTATACCGAAAAAGGAGCTGAATATTATTTTGAGCCAAGACATTTTAGCTACATGTGCATACATGGCAGCCTCAGGGCAAATTCTTCATAAACCTTGTCCATTGCCATACAAACATGCAGATAATTCCTGTCCCAGTCAGTGCTGCCATCTGTACCCCGATATAGGAACTGCTTCGCGTCAGCGAGGAAACAGCAATGACGTCAAGAGTTGAGATCCCGATTGAAATCCTGATGGAGACGACTTACTGGCAGCCTATGGCATTTTACAGCTGGCAGTGTTTCTCCCAGAGGGGGGACAGGGGGGATGATCCCCTCCTCAAAAATTTCAAGGAGGGGATATCCCCCCTCAAGTTTGCAGACTAACCTTTTTCAAACATCACTACAGTGGAACCCCGGTCGGCGACCACCCCTATAACGCGACCACCCCGGAAAGACGACCAATTTTCAATTGTCCCGATTGTTTTTCTCTTTATTTCCTTTTGGAGAGTTTCACTAACGCGACCACCCCGCTATCCAGACCGCGACCACAGCTTTGGCTGTCCCAAGCGGCAATTAGCACCTCGGTAACACGACCACTCACAACCTAATTAGGGATTCAGCAGCGTGTGTACGTACCAAACAGGACCAATTAATGCGTGGGATAAGCCGTGCGCATGACGTTTGCGGTCAGCAGTCATAAAAGGCAGGCCTAAACATGAGACGGGCGCAATATTTACACGGAATTCACTATTTCCACACCTGCCGGTCGTCCATCCTAGTCATCACAGTGTCAGTGGGCTATCTGCTTACTAGTATCAGGCCAGGCTGGAAATGACTAGTCTGGTTTATTAAACGAAACATGGATAAAAAAAAAAATATGACACTCAGTTTACTTCGGTCTGGATCGGCACTCATCAGGCCGATTTCGGTAAGGCGACCACCCCGCTAACGCGACCACTTTGGGTGTGTCCCGTGGGTGGTCGTGTTACCGGGGTTCCACTGTATTTTCACTTCAGTAGGCCCTAGTGTTTTTCTTTAATTTCTTACATTTCAAATGCAATTTTCATGCAGAAGGAAGACTAATTTTGCATTTTGGAGTGTAAAAGATGACTCTGGAGGCCATTTCTAACAAAAAAAACCCGAAAAAAAAATTTTTCCAAAAATTTTTTTTTTCAAAATTTTTTTTCTCCCCCCCCCCTCCTTGAAAATCCTGGCGGAAACCCTGGCTGGACTTTCGGTACGAGATAAAAAATGTTGCCCTCAATGTCGGGTGACATACCTCATGTCCCCCCGCTGGGATGATATGTCTCCCGAGGCTTTGCCTCGCAAAGCCTCGGGAGACATATCATCCCAGCGGGGGGACATGAGGTATGTCACCCGACATTTCGGGCAACATTTTTATAATGACAAATGTTAAATCGAAATGTTCCAGGGGTCTTGAGTTCCAGGGTCATACGATTATGGTCAAAATTTCAAGGTCAAAACATTCTGGCATGAGAATTTTTGACATATGTGCCGAAGTCCATTTTCGAAGATGACTGCTGGTAACCATTATTTGCATTCCAATTGGGCAAAGATTTGCTGTACACATAGAGGATACCTAGTAGATAGATGATCACACCAAGTTAGAATAGGGCCAAATAGCCACAAAACGTGCCACCAAAATGGCAAAATTTTGAACTTGACCTCTGTGACCCTGAAAGGTACGTCAAATCAAAACCCCGTCATGTATCCTCATTAGATGCACCTGTGATAAAAATTTGGAGACAATCCAGTGAACAGTTCAGGAGTTACTGGACTTTGAGCTTTGGTTTTGGCCACCTGGTGGCCAACCCAAGAATCGAATCGGACCGAAACTTCGTGTCATAGGTCATTTGACATAGGGATATATAGAGCTTGAGCCGCAGCTCATTATGACGTCACGTTTGACCTGCAGTCCACCATGCTGCCGGTCAACGACAAAGTGCGCCACGTGCAAATCGCGTCATGGTTGAAGACGCAACACTCCACTTGCGCTGACGACAAACTGCACCACGTGGGTCGCCGACGTCATTTGACGTCAGTTTGACCGGCAAGATGGCGGATTTTTTCGTGATGACGTCATCGGCTCGAGCTCTATATGTACCAAGTTTCAGGTCAATAGCACCCGCGGTTACGAAATGTGCCACCAAAAGGCAAAATTTTGAACTTTGACCTCTGTGACCTTGAAAAGTAGGTCAAATAAAAAACCCGTTAAATATGTAATGTACCCTCTGTAGATACACCTATGCTAAACATTTGGAGGTGATCCAGTCATTAGTTCAGGAGTTATTGCACTTTTTGTGTTTTTGGTTTCCGCCACCTGGGGGCCAAGCTAAGAGTCGAACCGGACCGAAACTTGGTGTCGTAGGTCATCTGACCTAGGGGTATATATGTACCAAGTTTCAGATCAATAGCTCCAGCGGTTACGAAACGTGCCCTGCTAACGGACAACGACGATGGACGACGGACGCAGACCCACGACAAGAGCTCACCAGGTGAGCTAAAAAGTGTAACATTATGCGTCGATTGTAACATTATGAGTTGGATGGGTCAGCGTATAATGTTACACCAGTAACGTTATGCGTTAGTGTAACATTATGCGTCGGTGTAACGTTATGAATTGTAACAAGCCACGCCTATTGCCAAAAGACGGCAGGAAAGTTCCATGAGGGAGGGGCCAAAAAAATCACCATCACATTATCCCGACATGATCTGTGCTAGTTACTGGGGTTGTGACATTATGGTCAAAATGTTGTGACATTACCGGTAAGGAAAAGTTGTGACATTATTGGTCAAAATGTTGCGACATCATGACCACCGCATTTCCAAGACCTAATGTACTTCTGGAGATGGTTGCTACCACAAATGTCCCTGACACTGCCAGTGCGTCTTTTAGCATATCACGTAAGACCGAGCGAGTTATAGTGCATCATGTTTTAAAATTCATTCCATTTGGTATCTACGAAAGTGGAAACGAAAGATAAATTTCAAAGTTTAAGGGGCATGTAGGCCTATAGAGGCCACTGAGTGAAGTACCGGTAGCACAAGTGGGACCCATCCAAAAAGTTCCATATTCGTGAGGTTGACAGCGAGAAAGGCATGGCCATCATTGTCTATACATGCATGGCTCACTGTACACTGCACACACACACACACACACACACTAATTACACAAGCCCCATTGTCTTTACGAGACATTACATCACATCTGAGCTTCGGGGCAATCAAACTCCAAGCCACCACCCTTTCCGACTAATCAAGTAACGTAAAACGCAAAAGAATGAATATAGCTGGAGACAACGACCCACGAAAATGTTGACTTTATCGCGGATCGTCCGGAATCATTGGTGAAACTTGCAGTAATTTCCAATTTCACAACATACATGACACATGGGAGCTGCCATATTGAGTTGCTCGAACTACTTTCGAGGTTCAACTCGGTCCAGTCGGGTCGCAACCCGAACTACCATAAATTCCTCAGGTATGTACTTAGTCTGGTTCCCTGACCTGCTGTATGGTGGCGCTGGCTGATGGTGCGATACAGAGGTCAGGCAGGCGCCACCGTTAATACTGATCACGTGATCTAAAATTGTCAAGATCCTGACAATTTTGCTGTGACGTCACTTAGTAACAGGATGTTTCGCTACATCGAACATGAAGCCGATTGTGCAGCCATTTACCCTACAACTTCGGAATTATTTCTCTTGCGATACTTGTACAGGACGATGCAGAGGCAGAGCTGATGCTGGTGCACCGAAAACATACAGAACACCCAGCATTTTGAGTTTCACACACAAATGTACAACTCGTTCACCGAATCCCGATATCCCATATAACGGTCAGTGCATGACTAATGTTCTATTTTTAGCTCAGTATCGACGCGGCGCCTGCCTGACCTCTGTATCGCACCATCAGCCAGCGCCACCATACAGCAGGTCAGGGAACCAGACTAGTATGTACTCTCTTTGACGTCATAAAAGTGACCGATATCGTTACTCGGGTTGAATACAGTCCGAACTCGACCACTCACGTGACAACATGGTGACCAGCAGCAAAAGTCGTCGAATTCACTGGAAAATGTGTAGTGGGATGCGCAACACAAAATGTGCAGCTGAGCGAGACTGGGTGGAAAATGGCAGCTCCCATGTTTTGTGAAATTAGAAATGCTGTGCAAGTTTCACCGGTGATTCTGGACTATCAGAGATAAAGACAACATTTTCGTGGGTCGTTGTCTCTAGCTATATTCATTATGTTGCGTTTTATGTTATTTGATTGGTCGGAAAGGGTGGTGGCTTGGAGTTTGATTGCCCCGATGCTCAGGTGATGTAATGTCTCGTAAAGACAATGGCGATTGCGTAATTAGTGTGTGTGTGCAGTGTACAGTGAGCCATGCATGTATAGACACTGATGACCATGCCCTTCTGGCTGCACCTAACGGATATTGAAGTTTTTGGATGGGTCCCACTTGTGGTACCGGTACTTCACTCAGTGGCCTCTATAGAGGCTATGCACGTGACGTCATCAGCCAGCGTGACGCCATGTTGGATGGAACTGCGCAGCGCATGTGACGGTCTTTGGCTGCGCAGTACCATCCAACGTGGCGTCATACACATTGATGACGTCATTTGATGAGTCCTGTTTTTATTTGCCCTGCCCGGACGTTGAAATTCACGCGTTTCCTTCAAAAAATTGAAAGCCATTGCCCTGTGTTCCTATTGTTCGTATAGGTCTATAAGGCCTGAATGTCCCTGGGATCTCGTCTTATACTGTTGCACGTCTGGTAGTAAAGAAATCCGATCGCCGTCAGCAGGTCCCAGTGGCATAATGGATAAGGCCTTTGTAATAATGCACTTTTTTCCTTTCAGATGATGTTTAGTGTCGACCCGTTCGGGCAGCCGTGGGTTCGAATCCAGGCATGGTATCTTCTCTGCATAATGTTGTAACTGTAGATATGAATGATTATTATGACCTCAATATGTGACCATGTTTAAATTTTCACCACTGACAATGTATTACTGCGATTAACGGCGCTGCGTAGTTTTGTTGCATTTATGCAATGGTATTTTGGCGAAAGAGATAGCGAAGTTAACTGTTTTTTTATCACTAACCTGATTGTCAAGAATATCTTGTGAGTACATGCCTTCTTTAGACGGCAGGTGCTACAACACTGTTTTATTCTTTTATTCCATGTGAGATGAGACGAACATTAAGGATGCAACAAATTTTCTGTTATCAACAAATTGATATTCAGCAAATATACCTGTGTTTTTTACCTGAATCATTCAAGTACAAGAATGCATTTGTGGCCCTCTTGGTTCAGCCCCTTATTCAGATCTGTCGGACGAATCCTCCCTTTACTATAAAAGCCCTGTGAAGCAGTGGAGGGTAGATGGCACTGGTTCAGCCAAGGATTTTAAATCCCAAACCTTTAAAAAGGTTTGGGATTTGTTTCACTCTCAGCATCTGTTTTACTTTGTTTGAATCAACGTAAGGGACTAACACATCACGCAAAGTTCCTAAACGGTTTAGAAACATTGAGTGAGGTCCGTCTGCCAACGCGTAGGGTCGTCTAGGGTTAGGGATGAGGATTTTTAAATCCTTAAAAGACAACCCTAGAGTTTCCACCGTAACCCTAACCGTAAGCCGAGCTCTTGGTGGATTTTATTTACCCACCTATTATGCAGGTGGGTTTTGATCCCCAAAGGGTTAGGGTTAGGGTGGACACTAGTCGGGCAGATATGTGACATATGTGTTCACTTCCGGCAGAAAGTGCACAAATTTGCATATAGGGGTACTTTTGTGCGTAGAATCCAAAAATTGCCGGATCCAAAAGGTCTGAGCAATGGGTCGGCCGCCATCTTGAATTTTCAAAATGGCCGCCATGATAAGAGGTTGGATGTCACTAAGATAGCTTCCAAAGCACTCACGCCGATGAAATTCGGTATAGAGGGGTATTTTGGTGTGCTGAGTTCAAAAATTGCCAGATCCAAGAGGTCTAAGCAATGGGTCGGCCGCCATCTTGGATTTTCAAAATGGCCGCCATGATAAAAGCTTGGATAAGATAAGATAAGATAAGATAAGCTTTATTTTACGTCCGTATAGAAAGTACAGCAAACATAAGCTAAAAGCTTGTAGACGGACTAACATAAGAATAATTGAGACAAAATAATATAAAAGAGTAAGATTTGACAGAGCAAGGAAGACTAGATGAAACAGTACAGTACAGACAGATAAAAATAAGAGTATAAACATATTAAAAATATGAGATAACTTTGGCCCCGTCATGACTAGCAGATGGACAGCATCTGAGACATCACTATTACCGACAAACAGCACATTGACACTTCTCCCCTTGCCAGGTGTTAATAAAGGTTCTGAAATCACTGCGATTTCTACAGGCTCTCATGTGTTCGGGAAGCTCGTTCCAGATCTTCGCCGCCTGGTACGAGAAACTGTCTTTGTATTTCATTTTTTGAAATCGCGGAACCTCGAGTATATTGGTATTTCTAAGACAATAAGGATTTACCTTCTTCCTGACTAGTGAACACAAATATTCAGGTGTGAAACCGTTAAGGATTTTATGTACCTCGGTGGCCATGAGTCTCACTCGTTGAAGGTAAAGAGAAGCTCTCTTGTCCCTCTCCAAGAGAGACTCATAGCCACTCGAGAAATCCCGGTAAACATACCGCAGGGCTCGATAATTGATCTTTTCCAATTTCTTCTCATTTATTTTACCACATGAATGCCATACAAGAGGGCAGTAATTGAAAACTGCCTTTATGAACGAGTAATAAATAACCTTGCGACACTCTAAATTTAAATGCCATCCAATGCGCTGAAGAACATTTAACTGCCTAGCCGCTTTTGAGCAAACCATTGACACATGGTGATGAAAATTTAGCTGGGAGTCAAAATTGACCCCCAGCAATTTGACACGATCAGTACATACAATATCAACCCCCTTGACGCGGAGGACGGGTCTCTCGCTGCCTGGTCGCAGTCCAAAGGCTGGAGGTCACTAAAACAGCTTTCAAAGCACTCACATCGATGAAATTCGGTACAGAGGGGTATTTTGGTGTGCTGAGTTCAAAAATTGCCAGATCCAAGAGGTCTAAGCAATGGGTCGGCCGCCATCTTGAATTTTCAAAATGGCCGCCATGATAAAAGCTTGCAGGTCACTAAAACAGCTTTCAAAGCACTCATATCGATGAAATTCGGTATAGAGGGGTATTTTGGTGTGCTGTGTTCAAAAATTGCCGGATCCAAGAGCTTTGACCAATGGGTCGGCCGCCATTTTGAATTTTCAAAATGGCCGCCACGATGAGATGTTGGAAGTCACTAAGATAGCTTCCAAAGCACTCACGTCAATGAAATTTGCTATAGACTAGAGAGGTATTTTGGTGTGCTGAGTCCAAGAGTTGCCGGATCCAAGAAGTTTGACCACTGGGTCTGCCGCCATTTTGAATTTTTAACATGTTTAAAACGGCCACCACGATAAGAGGTTGGAAGTCACTGTCATACAATGTCGCTTCTGAAGCACTCGCGTGAATGAAAATCGTTATTTCAGGAATATTTTGGCTTTTATTGTCTGTTCTTCCTCTGTTCTAATCCCGGAAGCATTGTCCTGAGCAGAAGCATAGTTGTGTGCATGGGAGATTTGCCACGAAACATTTGCAGTTTCCAGCGCAGCGTTTTTTGCATTGGCATCTAATCAACTGGCGACATCCCTTTGATGCCTCTGGCATCACCGTCCAGAATGGTTGCCACCCATCTTTGTCACTTTTCACCCATCCCCACTCCTGAGGTGAAGGAACTTCTGGGTTCGGAATTTGTGATTGTCCCCAGATGTGACCAGCTTGAAAAGCCGCTCTCTTCACATGCTGACGCAGCGCTTCTTTCGTTGGTGGAATATTCTCCACTTGTCGATTTCCATGAGAGAACAGCTGCTTGCGCGCATCATTGACTTTCTTCAGGGGCGAGGTTCGACTATAGAGAAGAACGAAGAACCTCTCCATCTCGTCCATATCATCGTTTGTCACTACTGACGGTGCGTGTGAGAGACGCGTGAAGACTTTTTCCAAGTTTGGCATGGAATTCCAGATGTCCCACGCTGTCTTTTTGCCTATCCCGGATATGGCCGACACGGTATCACACCCAGACACTGCGTGAAGGAACAGAAGCCCCCATGCGCGTTCATGACCTAGGTGAGTTGCAATGGTGTGAGCTGCAATGTGCCTAAACTTGTTTCCGTGCCCAAATGCCAACCACACTTCACAACTGCCCATTACACTTGCCACTGCGATGGCGATCACAACTACGTCTGTGTCCGTGGCATGAATCACTATACTTTTGTACCCTTGTTGATAGGCGTTCCAGGCATGTAGAAGCATTCGTGAATCGGCCTCTTCGTGTGTGCATGGTTGAAGCTGGGAAACATCAGACGGTGGGTTCGACAGGACCTCTTCCTCTTGGGTTGTG
Organism: Notospermus geniculatus; assembly: GCA_002633025.1. Lineage (NCBI taxonomy): Eukaryota > Metazoa > Nemertea > Pilidiophora > Heteronemertea > Lineidae > Notospermus > Notospermus geniculatus. The sequence continues at coordinate 172,463 of NMRB01000489.1, forward strand.
AGAAGTGTACCCCCCCCCCCCCCCTGACAATAGATATCTACATTAGACGAAAATTGGCTTTTATTTTACAGAACTCTTTTGCTTATTTCAGGGAAATTGTCAATGGGTTAAAGAACAAAGCAGTAGCAGTCACCTCCTCGACAGGCATCGCGAGCATGTTGCTACCAAATGCCACAACACTGCACCATTGGGCAGGCTTAAAGGATGGCAGATTCAGGAATGGACAGCTTGTTGATCTAATTGAACACGACAGAAATTGGGAAGGCTGTGGAGAACGAATACGATGTGCCAATGTTCTCTTAATTGATGAAATTTCTATGATTTCGAGACAGGTTTTCGAACAAGTTGAGTATGTATGCAGGAACCTTAGGGAGCCCAATAAACTATTTGGGGGATTGCAGGTAATTGCTAGTGGTGACTTCCTGCAATTGCCGCCTGTACCGTCACCTGTATATGGAGACCTCTGAGAGTATGCTTTCTCTTCCACGACATTTAAGGACGTATTTGTGCACCACATTGATTTGCAGGAAGTTGTGCGTCAGAAGGAAAGTGCACTTGTAAAAGCCGTACATGAAGTGTGCTGTGGTACCCCTTCCGAAGACACCATCCAATTGCTGAAAACTTTGGAGCGGCCAATTGACGTCCCAAATCCAGTTATTATATGCAGTACCAATTTGGATGTGTTGTTCTACAACATGTATGGTCTTGATAAGACTGAAGGACCCCCAAGGCATTTCCGCAGTAAAGATTCTGGTGAGGTAAAATACCTCAGGAACAACGCAGCAGCAAAAGTGCTGTCCCTGAAATGTGGCAGTCCAGTAATTCTGATCAAGAGTATCTCATCCCAAAATTTCTTACCGTACTAGCCCCTCCACCATAACTTGGACTCGGACCCAAAGGTGGATTTCGGAGAAAAGATTTTTACTACAGAAAAGTGTAGCTTCACTGTCCTTGACCCAAACAATACAGGAGTTGTTAAAGCCTGCCGAATACAATATCCACTTAAGCTTGCTCATGCAATCACAGTGCACCGCTCACAAGGAAAGACTATTCCCAACTTGGTGATTGACTGTCATGACTTTTTCCTAGCAGGGCAGATGGGTGTGGCCATAGGAAGAGCAACAGCCATGGAAACTGTTGAATTAAGGAATCTGAGTCTACAAGGGGCATCCCTGAAACATCCAAAAGAGGTATACGAATTCTACAATAATAGAGTTACATGTACAGCAGATATAGATGTAGGATATGATGATCCTGAAGTGTGTTGCCAGAAGAAATATGATTCTAAAGCCGAAAAAAGAGGTGAGTTATGAATTGCCAAGTGAGTGATAATGATTGTAATATTTTGGACAGAAACTGCACCAAATTATTTCAACTTTTCCACCGAAACGTAAGTAACTTGTTCACCCCTAAAACGGTCCCTGTGTTATATTTTCCAGATTCCATTTCTGATGAGCAGCCGGTGGCAATCCATGCACCTAATACTGTTCCTGCAATAACCCAAAATGAGCCTGACATCAAACACACAAGAGAAAGAGGTAAGAGTTGTTCATTGTTGTTAAAATGTTTTTGACACATACTGCATATTTCATACCACCTTGTGCCATTACCTCATCTTTACTGACAAGCTGTATGCCATGCAAAAAACTGTGTGTAGATCTTGTAACAGATGGATGAAGTTTAGTAATCACTGCTGAAAGACAGGATTCTGTTGCTGGTAACTTATTATGCTCCGAACAGTAACTTTTATACCGATCATAAATGATGCCAAACTTCTCTCTGTCAGTTTGCTCAGCTGCTTTAATGTTGTACATCAACCTGTAAAAAAGAAACAGTACAATTTTGGTGTTATTCACATAAGGTCTGACAATACATGTAGGTATCTACATTAGACGAAAATTGGCTGTGATTTTACAGAACTCTTTTGCTTATTTCAGGGAAATTGTCAGTGGGTTAAAGAACAAAGCAGTAGCAGTCACCTCATCGACAGGCATCGCGAGCATGTTGCTGCCAAATGCCACAACACTCCACCATTGGGCTGGATTAAAGGATGGCAGATTCAGTAATCGGCAACTTGTTGACCTCATTGAACACGACATAAATTGGGAAGGCTGTGCTGAACGAATACGAAGTGCCAATGTTCTCTTAATCGATGAAATTTCCATGATATCGAGACAGGTTTTCGAACAAGCTGAGTATGTATGCAGGGAACTTAGGGAGCCCAATAAACTATTTGGGGGATTGCAGATAATTGCTAGTGGTGACTTCCTTCAATTGCCGCCTGTTCCATCACCTGCGTATGGAGACCTCGGAGAGTATGCTTTCTCTTCCACCAAATTTAAGGACGTATTTGTTCATCATATAGACCTGCAGGAAGTTGTGCGCCAGAAGGAAAGTGCACTGGTAAAAGCCATACATGAAGTGTGCTGCGGTACCCCTTCTCAAGACACCATCCAATTGCTGAAAGCTTTGGAGCGGCCAATTGACGTCCCCAACCCAGTCATTATCTGTAGTACCAATTTGGATGTGTTGTTCTACAATATGTACGGACTTGACAAAACTGAAGGAGCACCGAAGCATTTCCGCAGTACAGATTCTGGTGAGGTAAAATACTTGAGGAACAACGCAGCAGCAAAAGTGCTGTCCCTCAAATGTGGCAGCCCAGTAATTCTTATCAAGACAGTGAGTGGTGTTTTAAAGAATGGGATGATTGGTGAGGTGGTTAACTTAGACTCGGACCCAAAGGTGGATTTCGGAGGAAAGATTTTTACAATAGAAAAGTGTAGCTTCAGTGTCATTGACCCAAACAACACCGGGGTGGTCAAAGCCTGCCGAATACAATATCCACTGAAGCTTGCTCATGCAATCACGGTGCACCGCTCGCAAGGGAAGACTCTTTCCAACTTGGTGATCGACTGTCACGACTTCTTTCTGGCAGGGCAGATGGGTGTGGCCCTAGGGAGAGCAACCGCCATGGACGGTGTTGAATTAAGGAACTTGAGTCTACAAGGGGCTTCTCTGAAACATCCAAAAGAGGTATACGCATTCTACGAGAACAGAATTACAGCAGATACAGATGTAGGACCTGCCGAAGTGTGTTGTCAGAAATATGTTTCTAAAGCAGAAAAAAGAGGTGAGTTATGAATTGCCCAGTGAGTGATAATGAATGTAATATTTTTGACAGAAACTGCACCAAATTATTTCAACTTTTCCACCGAAAGTAACTTGTTCACCCCTGAAACGGTCCCTGTGTTGTATTTTCCAGATTCCATTTCTGATGAACAGCCGGTGGCAACCCATGCACCTAACAGTGTGCCTGCAATTATCCGAAATGAGCCTGACATAAAACACACAAGAGAAAGAGGTAAGAGTTATGAGTAGTTCATTGTTGTTAAAATGTTTTTGACACATACTGCATATTTCATCAGCCTAAATACTGTTCAATTTTCTTTCAGGTTCGAGTGCTGATAAGGAACAGACCGTCTGTGTACCGCATAGTGGAGGAAGATCTACAACTGCCAGAAACAAACCAAACATACATGACCGACGCGAAAGATGTAAGAGTTATGAGTGGTCCAGTGTTGTTGAAGCCTCACTGATTGAATTTTACAATATTTTCAAAGTGTTAGGAGAGTGCAGGTGTATGTCTCATAAAGGTCTCCAAAATACTTGCCTGATACGTACTTCAAAGAATCAAGTCCTAGTTTTCAGCACACATTGAAAAAAACTGCAGGCAGAGCCCTAATATATTCAGATAGACCATAGTACATTTTACACTACGCTAACGTCGAAGGACGTAAGCACTTTCTCAATTCAATACAGTGAGGCTTTAATTTCTTGTTGGACAAACAGTACATTTCCTGAGCCAAAATAACATTCGGTGAAATTTTTCAGATTCCATTTTTGATAAGAAACACCATGCACCTGATGATCGTGCAAGTGATACGAGTGTTCATACATCTGTTGGAAATGAACCAGACATCAACGAGACATGGGAAAGAGGTAAGAGTTGTGAGTGTCCCGGAGTTAATGTTTTTGTTGAACCATGCATATTTCATCAGCCTAAATATCGCAGGGTTCGTATGCATCCGGGAAAACCTGGAATGTCATGGAATTTCGGTATGGGAGAGCATGAATCTTGAAATTCCGTGCTTTCCATGCCGCAGAGTGTCCTGGAATTTTGCCATACCTGCCCTGGAAAGTCCTGGAAATGTCACGGAAATTTGGGAGACAGGAGGTGTACAAACCATGATATCGTTCAACTTTCCTTCAGGGTCAAGTGCAGATAAGGAACAGACCGTGTGTGTACCGCATAGTGGAGGAAGAGCTGCAACTGCCGGAAACAAACCAGACATACATGACCAGCACAAAAGAGGTAAGAGTTATGAGTGGTCCAGTGTTGTTAAGTTCTTGTTGGACAAACACTGTTACATTTCCTGAGCCAAAATAACATTCGGTGAAATTTTTCAGATTCCATTTTTGATAAGAAACACCATGCACCTGATGATCGTGCAAGTGATATGAGTGTTCGTACAACTGTTGGAAATGAACCAGACATCACCGAGACGCGGGACAGAGTTAAGAGTTGTGAGTGTCCCGGAGTTAATGTTTTTGTTGAACCATGCATATTTCATCAGCTGAAATATCGCAGGGTTCGTACGCATCCTGGAATACCTGGAATGTCATTGAATTTCGAGTTAACAAAATGCAAGCCTGGAAATCCTTGAAAATCAGCAAAATTACCAAGATGTCCTGGAATTGTCACGGAAAATCGAGTCCCTTTCAAAAAAGAAAAGAAAATGTCAAAAGTTATTCTTTGTCATGGAATTTCGGTATGGGAGAGCATGAATCTTGAAATTACGTGCTTTCCATGCCGCAGAGTGTCCTGGAATTTTGCCATACCTGCCCTGGAAAGTCCTGGAAATGTCACGGAAATTTGGGAGACAGGAGGTGTACAAACCATGATATCGTTCAATTTTCCTTCAGGGTCAAGTGCAGATAAGGAACAGACCGTGTGTGTACCGCATAGTGGAGGAAGAGCTGCAACTGCCGGAAACAAACCAGACGTAAATGACCGACGTGAAAGAGGTAAGAGTTATGAGTGGTCCAGTGTTGTTAAGTTCTCATTGCGCAAACACTGTTACATTTCTTGAGCTTAAATAACATTTTCTTTCAGGTTCAAGTGCTGAGAAGCAACCGGAAACCCATGTCCCTCGTAGTACGGCAAGAGAGATCAGTGTCCCTGCAGCTATCCAAAATGAACAAGACAGACAGGAAAGAGGTAAGAGTCATGAGTGGCCCAGAGTTAATGTTTTTGTTGAACAATGGCAATGCATTTTCCTCAGCATTCGTAATTACACAAATAGACGACCATTCATTTTATTTGGTTCAAGAGTAGGGTACACCAGTCAATCTCAGAACTGTAATTCCTCATGCTGGACAACTCGAGACACTTGCACACTTACCAGTCAGAACGGTCCCTTGTCAAAACGGCCTCGGGCATAACGACCACGGCACCAAGTCAAAAGGTACCAAGTCAAGTTGACAAGACAGATTATAAGGCTCCCAGGCCTACTTTTACCAGAAAATGATAAGAAAACATTGGCCTATAATATCTGCCAAACACTTTAATTGCTAGCCCTGCTACATGTGGCTTTTATGAATTAGCCCTATGGGTGGCAGCAATGAAACAGCACCTAAAATTCAACATTTAATTAAATTATGATGAATTGAGGTAATCTAGCTACTAATCCCATTCAAGCACCGCGTCCCAACGGAAGTCGCTATATTTCATTTTGGGTGGCAGCAATGAAACAGCACCTAAAATTCAACATTTCCTCAAACTTTTAAATATATTTTCATTTTAGCGTTCATTTTCAATTAGCCGTTTTCCTGCAAATTCATTACACTGAAGCCACAGAAAACGAAATATAGACCTAGGCTAATCTCTGGACCCCTCACACTTATGCCACTGCCACTGCACCCATGGCCAGTGCACCTTCACAAGGAATTTATTTAGCCAAGCCGGCTGGCAAAATGTTCCAAAAGCAATATGACCTGATCAAAGAGCTAAGAACTTATTAGGTCCATCACCTGTCCATGAAGTCAAAAGCGAGGCCGTTCTGACCCAAGGCTGCTTTGGTCATATGAATGTGGGGCCGTTTTGACTGGATACCACTTGAACACCATGTGATTGATTTTCTCATCTTCCTTTCCACACAATAGGCATGTTAGATCTTCTGACAACAAAAAGCGATGACATCCAAGAAGTAACTGCTTTCCCATGGAATATGGAAGAGTTCATCAAGCAGGTAGTTCCCAACAGGGAAGAGGCACAGCAGAAGGAAATGTCAGACATGCTAGCGAACCTGCTGCGGGAAAAGAATGATGTTCTCCATTCCTTCCTGTCCTTGGCATATACCAAGTGTTCATTTCTGCTAAAGGATTGCGGTGAAGGTTCAAATGCTGATGTCTGGGTGAAGGCATATGGAATATCAGGGCTACATGGATTCTTGACTTCCCCACATTACATACAGAAGTGTGATGCGTTATGTGGTGGTAGTGGATTAAACTTAGGGAGAAAGGTCTGTGCTAAGATGGTACAAAGTGTTATGTCAAGAATAATACTTGGAAAAACTACAACAGTCATCGAAAAGCAAGTGGCGGCAAGTTCTTCTACTACTGAAATTGTTCCGAAGAAGGTTGATGATTTTGAGGGCTGCATGCAAGCTAAAATTAGGCACCTTGGTGGCGCAGCAGTTGCCAAGATAGCTTACAGGGTCAACGAAAATCTGAAGAAGACGAAGTTACTCCAAGTAAAGTCACTGTATGATGATAAAGTTCTGCTTTCACAGTTGAAAGCCAGTGAAGCATTCATACAGGAGATCACAAAGTACCCCGAAAGTCTAGCGGAAACAGACATGCGCCAGGGAATGACAAGAGGCCTCACAAACATCACAGATGATGCGTTCCTCTTCTTCGTTGATTTGTTTGTTAAGATGGTAAAAGTCATGACCGTTGAAAAATTTCACATATTTGGGGACACTCTGTTACAACTGGCCAGGAATAGTGTTTTGGAAGACTCAGACTTACTCCTATCATGGTTCAACCTTTTCTCCATCCCAGAACATGCGGAAAGTATGGATGAAGCTGATGCCAGAATTGTGGACCTCTTCGAACGAATAACGTACTACTTTGCGAAGGTCATTTTTAGTGACAAATTGTCATTATTTAAAGAAGGACTACCTAAGAAGAAGAAAATTGCTTTGCGATCTAAACTTGCGTCATTTGGAAGTACGGAGACGGGTAACAAGAAAAAGAAGCAAAAAAAGGAGTCTGAGACAAGTGATGATTTTCCATGTGGGAAATGTGGACTGAACTGTAGCAATGAACCTCGGACATTGGAGGAAAACAGCATCCAGTGTGATGAATGTGGTAGATGGTTCCATTACCCATGTGGAAACATTGAAGGAAACGAACCATTCCTCAGTCTGAAGAGGTCAAAATGGTTTTGTAACTCATGTGTTGATGATGTCAAAGGAAAACGATCTGACAATAAAAGGAAAACGTCGACATAAATCTACCCTGTAGACACCAGTCAATAATGGAACACCCGGTACAGTTTTTTCCCATCTCCTAAAAAATGTTTGCAGAAATCAGATCTATCTAGTGTGCCAATAGATTTATCTTCGGGGGCCATTGAAAAGACAATTTCTTCTGGATAGACCCAGCAGTAAGCGAGTGGTGCCAAGGATCCTGATGCATATCAGAGACGATGTTATCCCATATTTGTTAGACACTGGTGCTGATGTTTCAGTGATGCGTGAAGACGTATGGACTTAGATGTATTCACATAAGGAACGTGAGCCATTGAAGCCTGATCAGGAAGGAACATATGGTGTCTCAGGAGAGCCGTTAGCCATACGTGGATACACGACAGTGCCTATTCTGCTGTGACCGCTCACATTTCATGCCCCAGGTATGCAGAGTTAGACTGCTGAATTCAGTGACAGTGCCAGCAAGGACTGAGATAATTGTGCCAGCTTATATGATGCACGATGGAGGAAGCCCTCGATGTTCCTACGCGGGAATGCAGGAACCTGCGATGCAGATCCCTGGAGTATTGACATCGAGAATAGCAGCAACAGCCAACGATACGATGATACCAGGCAGAATGATGAATCCCACTCGCTAAAGCAAAGGGCCACCCCGTGTCATTATAAAAATTGCATGTGAAGATGGTCCCATTTTAATCAGAAACCATCAAACTTAAAGTGCCACCGTCAATTATAATATACTAGCCGTAGCCCGTGAAAATCACGGGTTTGAAAAGGCAGTAGAGTGTACGGACTCCTCAGCGTGACGTCATCCTACATGTATGACGTCATAGTTATTGTGACGTCATATTAAACTCTCAAATCCTTGGTAATGACCAAAAACCCGTTAAAACATAATTCTGCGAAGTTGTGATGGAAAAATCGCTTCACTATGCACAAATACATATCAAGAGGAAATCACCTGCCAAATCTGAGCCGAATCGAAGCATCACAGACGCAGTGCGGCGCCGGACAAAATTAAGGCTTAGCGTATTATAATATAGATGCATTCCAATTCTTTCAGGTCATTTGGAAGTTTCTCGTGCATGTTTAATGCACATTTTGTTGAATTCTGATGAGTTGGTCTTTGACAGTAAGTGACCTGAATTAATGAGAACCCACGAACAATGATAGAGCTGGGTCATCTGTGTACAATTGAATATGCTTATGAGTAGGCTCCGTCCGTTAAACAGATTTTGATTTTAAAGGTTTGGAGTGAAGGACAAATTATTAGTATATATATATGTAAATATACTATGACTCAGTTACGAAGAGGAATGACAATTCATGAGACAATTACGATGACGTATATTAACTATGGTATTTAGAAGTAATAGTGATGAGACTTTATTTCGCGAGCCCCTGCACTTGCGAAGTAATAAAAGGAGCAGTGAAGTTTTGAAATTGGGACAAGACGCTGAAAATGATGATGTAACTTTACACATGGAACAATAATGGCGCTTGTTGTCCTCACAAATGGAATTCAAGGCATCAAGTTGACACAGAAAAAGTTGAAGCTTCTGCCTATTATCAAAAATAGATAAGAGAGGACTCTTATCTATTTTTGCTATTATTAGACATACGTAAAGCCAAAATTCAGGCAGTGAGATACATGGTGGCAATGCGCGAAGTGTATTCACTCAGTTACTAGTACCACATGGTATACAGGTAACATCATAAACTTTTTGTTCAGTTATGGGTTTAGGCCTCATCATTCCGTAGCAGGGTTTGGCCACGTTCCTCTCACTTGTGAACAGAGCCCTACTGAAATTGAGACCCACAGCCAAGAATGAGGTACCGGAAGTGAGAAAATTATTACCCAATCTGATTGTAGCATTTTTAGCTCAGCTGTCAAAAGGTCAGCGGAGCTATTCATATGTATACTGAGTGGCGTCCGTCTGTGTGTGTGTCTGTAGTCTGTAAACTGGCACGTTTTGCAACCGCAAGGCCCAGGGCCCTGAAATTTGGTACAGTTGCTAATTAACCAAGTGTGGTATTTTATAATACAAAGGTAGGTGCAACTGCACTGCCTGCCACTGGTAATATGCAACTGGAATCTCATACCCAAGCCAAGGCCAAGCTCAAAGACTGCTGTTGCATGTGTGAATCTGATACAATGTTGTTGTCCTGCTGTGACTAATCGGAACAACTGCAATTATTCAGGGCCACTGAGACCTTGGCCTGCTCAACCACATGCAACACAATGACAAAAGGGTCCGTAGGCATCTTGTCAAGGGGTGCTTTTACGGGCCTTCATCGGCCCTTTTTGTTGTGTTATATGCCAACATCGGTAGCTAGGCCTACAAGTTCCTATGGTTGCACATTGCTGATTCCGGTGAAACATCTGGGAGTCTTGCACGTTTCCAGTGTTAATTCTGGTGTAACACCTCTGAGTGTTGCACATTTCCAGTGTTGAGTCTGGTGCAATGTCTCTGAGTGTTGCACATTTCCAGTGTTAATTCTGGTTAACAGTTACCTGATAAGAAGCATCATTCTCTTGTAATCCTCCAGACTCAATAAACAAATTTACACACAATGTCTTCTCCAGCTTGGAAACAGTTGCCCACTACAGTCACCACTCCAAACAACTATTACAACAAAGTCAGCTGAGCGCAAGGCCCATGGCCCTGGGCCTCTTGTTTATTTGGCGAATTAAATGCTGGAAATTACATCAGGGCCGGTGTTACAGGGATCAAAGTCTCCCTGGAGTCAAAAGTCCGGTCTTATGTTAAAGATAATGTATCACGACTTCATTGTTTACATTCAATGTTTGTAAACATGGATGTTTACATTATGTTATTTTGGACTTTTGGGAGATGCCAACCCACCAAAATGAACACTTTTGGAATCAACAGATTTTCTAGAGGGGCATGCCACAAACAAATTGCTCATAAGACAAAGGAAGTCTGGACATAAACAAACAAAATGTAAATAAACAATGAATTTCGTGGCCCGCGAAAATATCCGTGATACATTATCTTTAAAGATAATGACTCAGGGTATTTTTGCTGGCCACAAAATTCACTGTTTATTTACATTTTGTTTGTTTATTCCAGATTTTCTTTGTCTTACAAGCAATTTGTTGGTGGCATTCCCTACTAGGCCTACTATTACTAGGTAGGTCGTTGATTCCTGTCGCACCTTATCCACGATTTCAGAAGAGTGGCCTGTGCTATAAACAATCAGTTGTAAATTTCTATGATTCATGCCAAATTTCATAATTTCACGATCAAATTTACAGATTGGTTGGCCCAGATTTGTTGGCCGAAAGGGGAGCCGCATGCCGGATGTCCCCTCCCCCGAAACCGCACATGACACTTGGGGAAAAAATTATACACTGTAGGCCTAATAAGATTCTTTATCACACAAAGAACCACTGTGATGAAATTAAGCAAATTTTTGAAAGACATTGGCTAGGCCTAGAGTGGGCTTAAATAATTTCTAAAATTACAAAACTTATTATTGAGGTCAAACCACTCCTATCTTATTAGAAAACAGTTTTCTTTCATATGTAACACACCCTGCACCATCTTTAGGCCTATCATGGTTCAAGGGCCAAGACCTAGGCCTACCTTCGATTTTTAGGGGAAAAGAGTCGTTGGTAATTTCTCCAATTTTTCTCTGACTTTTTCAAACATAAATTTAATAATTTACTGACCAAGACGTCACATCTGTATTCTGGGTTGCCATCTTAACGATTTTCAATGATTTTCAACGCCACTTTATGTTAAAATAGCATATTGGAGGCATCCAAGCAAGTTGCGCTTTGAAATTGCCGCCTTCACGAACTTGACAAGCGGTTGCCTAGCAACGGCGCTGGTCACGTGATGGTGGTCAAGCGAAGATTGACAATGTTTTGAAACAACAAGAAAAAACAATGGAACGAAATGATGTATAAGACATTGCTTTATTAATCATACACATGAAAAATACAACAAAAAAAACTTTTCAAAATACAGCATTTACAAGTTAGTTTACAAATTAATTCGGAATTGACACGAATGACCATGCAGCACAAGAGTTGCTGCGGAATAGCTACGCCTGGATGGATATGGCTACGGGGACTTTTGAACTTTTTGATGTTGTAAAAAAAGTCCTTTCAAAGTACATTTATCGAGATATATTTGGTGTAATTTGCTATTACTCAATAATATGAACATATAATGAGTAGATGGAGATCGTAGTCTTGTAAATTCATCTTGTTTTTTCGACCCGAGAAGCCGTTGAAGTTGGTGTAAATCTTCGCTTCGTTTTCGAGACGTTTGTTGCATACCTTCTCACTACTTCGTAGCTCGTAGAGCACGTACTGGGCCTAGTTGCGGTCGGGCTTGAAAACTACACAATTTCTTCACTGACCGACCCTCGAGGGGCCTGTGCTATATCTGAATTTGAGTTATTAATGCATTGGATAAGCTGTGAACAAAATTTTGTGATCTGACCATGGACTCTCAATTGTACATGCTTGAATGTTGCGATTATTTGAAAAGATCATGTCAATTAATGAATTATAGTCTGTGGTAAGTTCATTTATTAGCTGTTCACATTTGAAGATATCACAAATTTTTTGTAAGTGTGTGTTATTTTTGCCATCCCAGATGTCGAAATTAAAGTCACCAACAATAAGAAGAGGCTTATTCAAGTTAACTTCTGTAGCTATATCTGTAAGTTTGGCGAAAAGTGCACAAAAATTACATGAAGGTGATTTATAGATTGAGATGATCTGAAGTTCAAGCTTTGGGTGTGTTAACATGATTGCTGATGCCTCAAAGTTATCAGTAGAAACATGTTGCAGTGTGGAGTACTGACACAAGTCATCTTTGATATATATTGCTAATCCATGTGGTGGTCGTCTTCCAGATGTAGTCCTTTGATCATTTCTGAAGAGGTGAAAATTTTGAATGTGGAAAGACAAGTCTGAATCAGTGGAAAGTAGCCGCGACTCTGCTAATATTATAATGTCTCCAGCTATCAGATGATGGTCAGCAGTAATATCTTGTAGATGAAGATTTAATGACCTTGTATTGTGGAACATGACTTTTAGACAATTCCTTTGCATTGATTCAATGGATGATGGTATGGTGTAATTAAACATTAACTGGCATTTGTTTCTTAGTCTGTTCATTTCCTGAGTAACAAGTGGATCAGTGCTGATTTTATCTTCTTGCAAATTTAATATGAAAAGTCCATTTATACTTGTAACTCTACTCAAGGCAACATAATGTACATGGTTTATTTTCCTTCTTGAAGTCATGTCAACAACAACTTGTGATAAGGAATAACCTTGAGCTTTCATATTGTTTTAGCTGCTCCAACAGTTAATGGGAACTGACTTCGTGTGACAGGAGTGTAACTTTTTCCACGATAGAAGGTGCGTTTGACAGCAAAAATGGGAGTCCATTCTTTTGGAATATCAGCAGAGAAAAATGATTTATACATTGATCTTGTAGTTTTGCCAACATCTGGTTGATGAAACTGTACCCAAAGAATTGCAGGTTTTGCAAAATTATCCACGTATTGAATTTTTTTCATTTGGCACATGCTACCATTTGTCAATCCATCGGTAATGTTGATATTACATGTCATCATATAAGGCAAGTCAATTGCTACAGGGAGTTTGTTTACTGGACCAGCAGTAGCTGAAGGATCATCTGGGATTCGGTCAAGAATTGTTTGTTTCACTTCATCACTGAAATCTGCTAAAACAGTGTCAACTGCATTTACAATAGTCTTTTCAGTAAATGTGCCATCAAATACAGACTGGTTATGTTGTGCAACATTGGCCTTTGTACAGTACAAATGTAGTGCATGTTGTGGATAATTAGGATCATCTTTGGAGATTACCCTGGATTTTAGAGTTTCAATGTCTGCCTCAGTATGATTGCCATCACGTAATCGGTTAAGCAATAATGCAAAATCCATGTCATTCTTTTGGCGCATTATTTCTGTCAGTTCAAACATCTGAAAATGCTTTGCTTCTTGTTCATGATAGTCGGGCAGATATGTGACATATGTGTTCACTTCCGGCAGAAAGTGCACAAATTTGCATACAGGGGTACTTTTGTGCGTAGAATCCAAAAATTGCCGGATCCAAAAGGTCTGAGCAATGGGTCGGCCGCCATCTTGAATTTTCAAAATGGCCGCCATGACAAGAGGTTAGATGTCACTAAGATAGCTTCCAAAGCACTCACGCCGATGAAATTCGGTATAGAGGGGTATTTTGGTGTGCTGAGTTCAAAAATTGCCAGATCCAAGAGGTTTAGGCAATGGATCGGCCGCCATCTTGAATTTTCAAAATGGCCACCATGATAAAAGTTTGGAGGTCACTAAAACAGCTTTCAAAGCACTCACATCGATGAAATTCGGTATAGAGGGGTATTTTGGTGTGCTGAGTTCAAAAATTGCCGGATCCAAGAGCTCTGACCAATGGGTCGGCCGCCATTTTGAATTTTCAAAATGGCCGCCACGATGAGATTTTTGAAGTCACTAAGATAGCTTCCAAAGCACTCACGTCAATGAAATTTGCTATAGACTAGAGAGGTATTTTGGTGTGCTGAGTCCAACAGTTGCTGGATCCAAGAAGTTTGATCACTTGGTCTGCCGCCATTTTGAATTTTTAACATGTTTAAAACGGCCACCACGATAAGAGGTTGGAAGTCACTGTCATACAATGTCGCTTCTGAAGCACTCGCGTGAATGAAAATCGTTTCAGGAATATTTTGGCTTTTATTGTCTGTTCTTCCTCTGTTCTAATCCCGGAAGCATTGTCCTGAGCAGAAGCATAGTTGTGTGCATGGAAGATTTGCCACGAAACATTTGCAGTTTCCAGCGCAGCGTTTTTTGCATTGGCATCTAATCAACTGGCGACATCCCTTTGATGCCTCTGGCATCACCGTCCAGAATGGTTGCCAACCATCTTTGTCACTTTTCACCCATCCCCACTCCTGAGGTGAAGGAATTTCTGGGTTCGGAATTTGTGATTGTCCCCAGATGTGACCAGCTTGAAAAGCCGCTCTCTTCACATGCTGACGCAGCGCTTCTTTCGTTGGTGGAATATTCTCCACTTGTCGATTTCCATGAGAGAACAGCTGCTTGCGCGCATCATTGACTTTCTTCAGGGGCGAGGTTCGGCTATAGAGAAGAACGAAGAACCTCTCGATCTCGTCCATATCATCGTTTGTCACTTCTGACGGTGCGTGTGAGAGACGCGTGAAGACTTTTTCCAAGTTTGGCATGGAATTCCAGATGTCCCACGCTGTCTTTTTGCCTATCCCGGATATGGCCGACACGGTATCACACCCAGACACTGCGTGAAGGAACAGAAGCCCCCATGCGCGTTCATGACCTAGGTGAGTTGCGATGGTGTGAGCTGCAATGTGCCTAAACTTGTTCCCGTGCCCAAATGCCAACCACACTTCACAACTGCTCATTACACTTGCCACTGCGATGGCTATCACAACTACGTCTGTGTCCGTGGCATGAATCACTATACTTTTGTAACCTTGTTGATAGGCGTTCCAGGCATGTAGAAGCATTCGCGAATCGGCCTCTTCGTGTGTGCATGGTTGAAGCTGGGAAACATCAGACGGTGGGTTCGACAGGACCTCTTCCTCTTGGGTTGTGAGAAGTGTTTTCCCAGGTGGAACCGGCATAGCTTCCAGGGCAGCTGCCAGGTAGCGGAATAATGCCTTCTTGTTTGAGTCCACACGCAGGAAGCTGCTCCAGTTTCGTGGTACGGATGTGTTTTCCGTCACATGGAGTGGCGTCCCAGTTCCTCGACCAAGCCTAGTACCTTCCTTGAGGCTATCCATCCTGTATGTGTCCCATACCACATCAACGCGCATCACAGTCTCTTCGTTCAACTTCCGTGCTATGTAAGGGAGGAACTGTTTCTGGACATAGTCACCGAACGTTCTGACGACACTGTTACACTTTCTTGGCTCCAGCTGATGAACCAAGGCTGCACCGTCAAAAATGCAAGTGTCCGCCTTCGGGTTATCCTGAGGATGCGGAGCTAAACGTTCCAAACAGGGCAAGAGGTCTGCTTTGCCAGTTGGCGGGCGCATGGTACTGATACCTTCAGCCAACGCAGGTGGCCATGAATGACATTCGTGTTCGAAGAAGGAGTCGAGATCTCCATCTCTTGCTTGGCAAGCAATGTACATTCGTGCGAAAAGCTGAACATCATTCTTCATGCTTGACACCTTTACCTGGAGTTTTGATGCAGGTTTCTTCTGCTTGGATTTGAAAAGCGGTAGATTGTTCTTTGTTATGTTATCGTAGAAGCTGGCTGAAGGATCTACGATTCGTTTTTTCACAAATTCACTGAATTGTGTTTTGCCAATGTTCTCCACAGACCGCACAGTCGCTATCACTTCATCAGACATGATGACTTTAGTGTCAAGTACATACAAGTCCTTGGAATCCTCCGAGAATGGATTTCCAAGTTTTTCGAATGTGCTGATGGCATTGTTGAGATCCGATGCGAAGGATTTCTGAATGCTGGGCAATTGCTCATGGTGGCGGGCATCTATTTGCTTCCTCCTCTGAAACTGATCCTCAAACTCATTCAGGATCCTGGCTATTTCCGGACCTGCCACCATCCACCTGCGGAGAGCTGCCTCATTTTCAGTAATTCCAATGATTCCACCGTCGCCTTTCACGATAGCGTTCTGCTGTTCATGAATCTGGTCATGTGCCAAAGCAGAGAACTTGTGTGATGATTTCTGAGTGACAAAGTTCCCCTTGACAAATTCAGTGTGCGTATCCGGAGAATCGTTTGGGAGTTCATTAAGATCTGTTACATGAATTGTCAACCATCTGGCATAATGGTAATGATCCATCGCAAACATCCAGGGAATGATGGCAGTTAGTGTCTCCACATAGAGTGAGTAGTTGGCTTCCCGTTGTGATCTGATGAATGCCAAGAGAAGACACTCTAGCTGCAGGACTTTATTCCAGTAACAGAACTGCGGATGGTCTGTATCCATCTTCTGGCACCAACAATCGAATGACAGTAGGTCCTCATCCGTGCTCGTTTTCTGGTAGTCATCGTATGCCTTTCGCTGAAGATTATACAACGCCGCTGCTGTGACCTGGTGTGCCCATTGCGACCTCGATATTTGCGAACCTTTCTGAAGACTGTCTGCTCTTCCTTCTGTCGTTACACCAGCACTAGTCATCACAGCCGCCCATCCACTTCCCTCCAGGAAGTCACCGATCACTTTCAATAAAGCCATCTCTACATGAAGCCCTCCCATCATAACTACCAACTTGTCTTCCCCATATATTCTCGGCCACGTCCATTGAATCTTCTTTGCGATCGCATACAGTGGTTGGTCAACAGTCAGAACTGGGACCTGTCCCGGATTTACGTGTTCTGTTGCCTGCTGGATTACGTTGATGCCATGCTTCACCATTGCCAGTGTATGAGCACTCTCACGAAACAGTGGTAGCAGTCCTGTGATTGCTGGTGACCGAGGAACCTCAACCTGTTGATTTGCCATGTATGCTGACCATGATAGATTATTCTCACTACCAATACTCTCTTTCTCCAGCAGGTTGTGTATGAACGAAAGCCATTGACTTTCCTTGTCCTGTGTCCTCAATGACACAGTTGCAGTGGAAGAACTTTTTGGTTTTCTTGGTACTGGACTGTTCGTCGTATATGCTGCAGGAGGCACATCACTGTAAGCAATGGGCAACGCTTTTATGGATTTTAGGGGCTGGTTCTTGTTCCCACCTACACCCGCATGGTCGCGAACAATGCCACTTTTGTCATGTGAAACATGTTGTGTCAATGATATTGCTGTTCCATGAAATGAACTTCGTGCTGACGTTGAAGACGGGTTGTGGTCTATATTGTCAAGGTTACCTGTTGTGAATAACCCGTTTCGTAGGTTTGTTGGACACACAACGTTGTCATGTTCATATATCTCTATGACTCGGTTGGCTTCATCCGTGGATATTTTCAGTATGCGATCATAGGAAACGGACAAACCACGTTGATACAGTGTGTCAACAAGATCCCGCTTCCGCGTTTTGCTGTGAATGAGAAGTCCCAGGTAGAGAGGTAGCGATGTTTCACGTTCCAAATTGTGACGCAGTGCAGTTGTTTCTGACCTTCCCTTTTTTATAGTATTGAATGTCATTAGTTGAGTCACAGACTGCACAGGTCCGCTCATTTCGTCACATGTTTCTCTCTGCTTTTTTATGTTTGTACCAGAAAGTATCATTTGCACCAAAGCCATCAATGATGCTGGTAAATTGTCATATGCTTCGTCAGCAAGGGATCCTTCGAATCGATATTTCATTTGAAAGATATCATTGCGCACAATCTGGGCAGCTCTCATTAGGACAACAGCGTCGTCGTCAGCGGTTTTTTTACTAGCACAGAGTAAAGCTTCCCCGATGTCCTCTTTGAATGATATCAAAACTTCGTTATTACTGCTCTTGTGTGCCTCTAGCTGTGGAAGTTGACTGAGAAGTTTATCTTTCAGACGAGTTGAATTGATTCTTGTTGAGGTGTCGCCTCCCAGTTGTTCCAAGCGTTCCGTGTAAAGTTTCACGAGGTCAGTTAGCTTGAATATAGTGTTGGTGTCATCTATACACTTCATGTCTTCCAGATAAGATATCAATTCGGCTAACGCTACTGATTGTGGCTGCATATCTTCAGTTTGTCCAGTTGTTTCTTTCTTTCTCACAAACGATCTGTATCGCGTATGGAGAGCTGTAATGCACTTCTTGTGATATACGGCATCTGACGCTGTCATATCACCTACCGACAATTTGGCCAAAAGTTTCGTATCCCTTAACTCCGTTGCCATAAATCGAACATTGGAATCAAGATTTTTTGTCGCTGCCCTGTGAACCACTTCTTCATCACGTATAACGGCGTCACAAAAGAAACACATGCCCTGTCCAATGGGGGCAGACGCGAAACTAGTTCGGAGTCTTTTCTTAACTGGCGTGTTAGTTTCTTGGCTAAGTTGAATGTCTTTTCGCTTTCTTGCCCTCGATTCAGCCCTAGCCACACGAGAACTACTGCACTGGACATAACAGCTTTTGTGCCATTTGGCGTCATGCTTGGCAAGTGTCTCAGGAATACCACAGCCATCATCTAGTCGGGAAATGTTCATGCCAAAAGGCAAAGCGTTCAGTTCACTCAATGCCTTGAGATTCCGAGCAAGCGTATCATGCACATCCTGACTTGACTGATTATTGGCCCTACGTGCAGCCCTCAAGGGTTCGTTTTCAGAATATTCCTGGCATAGAGCACACAGGGTCCAGTCTGTTGGCTTTGCAGTTGTTGACGATGGTTCCTTTAACGATTCGGACATTTCAACTGTTCAAAACTAAAGCTAATGCAACATCTACTCTACACCACTACCACCACCAATTCTTCTACCACCACTATTAATACCACCACCACCACCACCAGCACCACCAAAATTCACTGAAAAAGAAGGAAAATTACATAAAGACATCTTCATATAATAACGCCGACTATCAAGTGCTCCCTGGACAACCTGAAATAGTTGGACGCGAGTCAGCTGCCTGAAAATAAAAAAAAACAATGGTTTAGTGACAGAAGCCAGTTACTTCGAGTATCGCGCAGTTAGGTGACATTCTTCTGCTATCATGTTTGGGGTAAAGGGTACCCCTGGTTCATCAGTAAGGAGTGTCCTTACATATCTGAAAGTGATTTCATGTGAAAGAATACCCCTGAAAACATAGAAACCACACCACGGTCATTACCGTAGGAATGTCATTTTGGACTTAGCCGGTTTGTGCATTGTGTCTGGGGTAGGGGTACCCCTAGTTAGCATATACTGAGTAATCTTATGCACTCAACTATCTTTTTATGTGAAAGAACAACCCCCAAAACATAGGTAAGGACACCAAGATCACCGGATTCGGACAAAAGACATTCGAATTACGTCATTTTAAGGAAAATAGGTCAAACACCAATCCCGCTGACTGTGAGTGATAAAATCAATATATCGCTCCATAAGAATTTAGATTGATCCAAAACAAGTAGATTAAAGTTGGTTTGGTCATTGCATAATATGTATTCTAGAAGAATTGTATGCCAAAAGATATCGACCAACGCGCCCGGCGGCCATCTTTGTTTTCCATTTTACACCTGGATCCCATGCGAAAAGTGCTTGGATCCGGCAAAATTCGTCATCAGCACACTTGAAAGGTCCAGTATGCACATTTTCACACTTTCTGCCGGATGTGAACAACTCGGCCATTTTTTGTTACATATCTGCCCGACTACACTCAGGGGTGGCGGGGGTTTAGGGCTAGGATTTACAACTTCCACGTCAGGTCCCTGAATGTGTTCGTTTAGAATATCACAATGTCGTAATTTCTGGGCAGGGTGCCTTCTTGAACCAAACTTGGAATTAAAAAGAATATTCGCAATAAGAACAACATAAGCTTATAGATCGTTGAAATACAAGCAAAAAACTGAAGCGCACAACAAAATTGCATTGATTTCAAAAGAATCCCAAAAAAGAGGGTGGTTGAAGATAATAAACAAATGTGTATTGGTTGCTGCTGGAAGACATGAAACTAGTAGTTAAGTGTCATTGCACGAGTGGACCATGCAAAATCTGCAAAAAGTGATAACCTGCGAGGTCGGCAGATCTGGCTCAAATTCCTACGAGAAGATGGTCTTGGGGCACAATGAGGACAGGCCAAATATTTCGCAGATCGGTCACACCGTTTGGGACTAAGGGGCAGAAACACTGCCAAAAACTATTTTTGTCCGATTTGGATCAAAATACTGTCCATTTGAATGAATTTTCACGCCTTGACAGACAACAGGAGTAGATATTCTCTCAATGTCAATGCAAGTAGATGCCCCCAGTATTTTTTTCCCATTTTTGTTTACTTCCAAATCACACTCGATTTAAAGGTACAGTGCAGTATTGCCCTTGTGTCAAAAAAGGTATGGTTTGGTCTACAGCGAATTACAGAGATGCTGCAGGGGTGAGGAAGGTGAGCACATCAGGGAAAGGAGTTGAGGGATGTCTCTCTTTATTAAAAGAATAAAAAGTTTGGGCGCTCTTTCCATTGCAGAGATATGCGGGTGCAAAGTTGTGCATAAATGCACTACTGATGTACTACGAATGTATCACGGATATAGCGTTCATTTGTAGTACATAAAATGTCTACACATATACAGACATATCTCTGCAATGGAAAGAGCGCCCAAAGTTTTTCTTGTTGTTTTTTAAAGATCAGGTGTCAACCTATAATTTCAGACCAGTTTTGTCATCCAGGGCTGGGTTGCACAAAACTCATGTTAGCGCTAACTTGGTGTTAGCGCTAACTTTTATGTTAGATGACGTAAAAAGACAATGGATTTTTACGTCATTTAACATAAAGTTAGCACTAACACCAAGTTAGCGCTATCGTGAGTTTTGTGCAACCGGGCCCTGGACCCTGCAGCATCTGAATTATGAATGCTTACTTTGACCCCTGTAAAAGCACATTTTTGCTGTATACGCCCAAACCAGCAAATGGATTGACCTAATATTTTGTGTGCTTTTGTCTCTCACCAAGGGGTAACTTCTCACCAAATTTCATTAAAATCCGTCGACCCCGGGTTATCACCTTCTGCATGGTCTATTCGTGCACTGACACTTAAATGGTGATATGTTATGTTAATAACGTTTATAACTTATAACAATTTCAAACAAGAGCAACGCAAAGCGTGTGCAAATCCCACCGAACGAAAGTTGCGTTCCTTGAAATGTTGCGAGCCAGAAGGGATACTCGAGTCAAAGTCACAGCGTCAATGTCGAAGGTACTATCATGAGCAGAAGGGAACTTTTGTGGTTTTTACAAAGTGCCCCCTATAGGGCTGAAACATCGATTAAATTCCAAAAGCGTGCGGCATATTATGTACCCTTGCTAGATGAGCCAACCACCAAAATGTGGTGAAATTCCGTTCAATATTTAAGGTGTAAATGCAGTTTTTGTGTTTTAGCCTTTGGCCCCCTGGTGGTGGAGTGGAGAATCGGATTTGGTCGATTCTTTCACGCGACACACCGTTAGCCCATGACACACCCTCCCACCAAATATGAAACCAAAATCTTCAGTCATTCAGAAGTTACAGAGCGGAAGGGAACTTGTGTGGTTTTTACAAAGCGCCCCCTACAGGGCTGAAAAATCAATTAAATTTAAAAATCGTATGATATATTATGTACCCTTGGTAGATGAGCCAACCACAAAAATTTGGTGAAATTCCGTTCAATATTTAAGGTGTAAATGCAGTTTTTGTGTTTTAGCCTTTGGCCCCCTGGTGGTGGAGTGGATAACCAGATTTGGTCGATTCTTTCACGCGACACACCGTTAGCCCATGACACACCCTCCCACCAAATATGAAACCAAAATCTTCAGTCATTCAGAAGTTACAGAGCGGAAGGGAAGTTGTGTGGTTTTTACAAAGCGCCCCCTACAGGGAAAGTAGATAATCAGATTTGGCCGATTCTTTCACGCGACACACCGATGGCCCATGGTACATCTCCCCACCAAACATGAACTCAAAATCTTCAGTCATTGTAGAGTTATGGGCCCGGACGGACGGCCGGACTGACGGCGGGACGGACACACAGGGGTTTCTCTATATCCCTACCGAACTCACGTTCGGTGGGATAATAAACAATGGTTACTAGCGGGATTCGAACCTACGGCCAAGGGAGTCGAAATCTGAAAGGAAAGAAAGTCATTAGTACACAGGCCTAAACCCACACACCCAGTGGGGCCAAAAGGGTGAATGTCGTCCTGGGTACCCCTAAAGGGTACCCAGGTCCAACCTGGGTATCCCTAAATGGCACCCAGGTACGTACTGGGTACCCTTTAGGAACCTAAAGGATACCCAGTTTGAAATTGAAGAATGGTGATTTGGCAATCGGTACGTACCATACTCGACATGGATTCCAGGTATCTCACCAGGCGGGTATTTTAAACTGGGTATCCTTTAGGTTCCTAAAGGGTACCCAGTACGTACCTGGGTACCATCTAGAGACACCCAGGTTGGACCTGGGTACCCTTTAGGGTTACCCAGGACGACATTCACCCTTTTGGCCCCACTGGGGACGGCTGGCAGCGGACCGAATTTTTCTTTCTTTTGTCGTTAAAATTGACGAGGCGATCCGCTTGAATAAGATCGGCGAAGGCATGAAATCCGACACGGGGCATTCTGTATCAGCGGGCATTCTGATCTATGATAGTAGTGAAAACTACTGCCCTAGATATAGATTGCCCGGTGGGCAATAAAAAACGGCCTACGGCCGTTTTTTATTGCCCCACTGGACAATCTGTATCACCGGGCAATGGTTTCTACTACAACGGATTGTTCCCCCAATACCGCGCACAGTGTATGAAATCGCCATGAATGGGGGCGGATACCAGGAAAAGGTGACTATGGTTCATAATTGGTGGATTCATGTCACGAGGGGTCTGCGGTAAATTGCAGTATTGATGAGGGGTTGGACTAGTGACCTCATTGGAAGAAAGTTTGCTGAGTGTTCACAATCGATCATCAGTCAATAGTGTCCTTTTACCACTGACCGTATATACCGTAGAGTCGGTTCTATAACATCAATCCAAAATTCAAGATTAGCAACGCCCATTTTACTACGTACTGGTCACATGTTGGTCAAGACTGACATTCGTGACGGGGATTTGAATAGGCCGTCAGTACTAGGCGCTGTTACGGATTGTGGTTTCATGGAATAGAGATCAATTTCACCATGCATTCAAGAATTCCACGGCTCTGTTGTCAGTGGTTGACAAAAGCTTTGGATTTTGAGTGCATTCTTTATTGATACAAGTTGTATACTGCGGCATTTGACCGACTTCATAGGCCTAGTGACATCACACCACCTCAAGTCTTATTCGCAAGAAACTGACCAGGCCTTCTCCTGTGCGCCATTGGTCAATCAATGCAGGCGGGAAACTGGGCTCTGACATAGTAATGAACTGGGGCGGGACTTCGGCATATAATGCATTGATGTTATAGAACCGACTCTACGGTATATTGTGGTGATGATGTTCGTTTCAATCGGGGTAATCGTGTAATTGTGTGGCGGTCCTGGAAAACCCGTCGGAAGTCGCCGAGTGATCAACAGAGGTTGTTAGATTGCCTGTGCATTGATCGACTACTGTTCACCTGTTACCGCATTCCCCATGTTCCCAGGGCCGCATTCCTGGCCAAGTTCACGAGGGTACAACTGATCAAATCAGTATTCATGAGTGAAGAGCATGGGCATGGTAGGCGCGGAAAATAGGCCCTTGTCCGCCTCAGTATGATAATTTTACGTTTGTAGACTGCGCGGTATTGGGGGAACAATTATGATTATGCTACATGTACAGTCATGGACATTAGTTTATCTACACCTGATAAGTTGAATATCAGTTCGGGAAATGCCCTAATTCGGACTCCCGAGTCCGAATTCGGACTCAAACATGTCAAAAGCGTGCGTTCGTCCGTTCGTTCGTGTGTGCGTTCACCTTTCGGTTTCCGCTCATTTAGGGGAGAACGACTGCAGGGATTGCTTTCGTTTCAACGTGATAGATTCCTATTGACCAAATATAGGAAGGTTCCTTTCGAAAATCGGACTCGTGCATCCAATATGGCCGCCATGGCTGCCGTCTTGATTTCTGTTTCCGCTCATTTAAGGGAGAACGACTGCAGATATTGCTTTCGTTTCAACGTGATAGATTCCTATTGACCAAAGGAAGGCTCCTTTCGAAAATCGGACTCGTAGCGCATCCAATATGGCCGCCATGGCTGCCGTCTTGATTTCGGTTTCCACTCATTTAAGGGAGAACGACTGCAGGGATTGCCTTCGTTTTAATGTGGTCGATTCCTATTGACCACAGGAAGGTTCCTTTCGAAAATCGGACTCGTAGCGCCAGGCCCGTAGCTAGCATAGGGACAGGGGGGGGGGGGGCAAATGCCCCCCAGGCCAATTGTTCCAAAAAAAAATTTTTTTCAGCAAAATCAAATGGGACAAAAGATCAGAATTGTTTGTGTCTCAGAGTGCAGGAAATTGACCTCAAATCGCATCTCAGAGCTTCTAATTTTCAAAATTTTTCAGACCCCCNTCTTGATGTGTCTCGATAGAAAGCCTGAGATTGAATACAGTGGCGCCACCAAATACGCTGGTGGTCTATCATGTTCTGGAGGTGTTTCGAAGGGCGTTTGCACTTCTGTAGACCACCATACTGCGGCGCTGTGGTGTTTTTGTTCATGCAGTTCAGCTTTAAGGGAGAACGACTGCAGGGATTGCTTTCGTTTTAATGTGGTAGATTCCTATTGACCATACGAAGGTTCCTTTCGAAAAGCGGACTCGTAGCACATCCAATATGACCGCCATGGCTGCCGTCTTGATTTCGGTTTCCCCTCATTTAAGGGAGAACGACTGCAGGGATTGCTTTCGTTTGAACGTGGTAGATTCCTATTGACAATAGGAAGGTCCCTTTTGAAAATCGGACTCATAGCGCATCCAATATGGCCGCCGTCTTGATTTCCGTTTCTGCTCATTTAAGGGAAAACGATTGCAGGGATAGCTTTTATTTTAACATGGTACATTCCTATTGACCACAGTTGCCACCCTGCCAGCACAGCAATCATAGTTCAGGGGTCCAGCTGCAAACTCGGGTTCGATCAACTGGTGATAGAGTAAACAGTCCACATGATATTCCTGGTTAAAAATTAAAAACAATATGACTCTCTAAAAGCAGCCAACATGAATTTATTTTAACCATTGGCAAATGCTATCTGGAGCCCGGTATTTTCGAGACGAACCTTTGCAATATACTTAGATGAAACCACTCCCTGCACCGCAATCTCTTGCCCATTCCAATATCATCTGGCCTCAACACAACAAGTTTTCACCTTAGCCACGAAGACCATTAAGTGCCAGAGCGGGGGGTAGATTTAGTGATTGCTCGCAATCACTGTATGTCTAGTTATGTCTATTTCTACAGCAAACAGGTGGGCCCACATGGCTATAATTATGCAGATGATGATAATGGTTAAATCTGCCTCGGCCAATCAGAACGCAGTAAAATCATCATTTGAATGATACCTCATGTGCAAATTGCTTAACATACGAGGATTTGATTCGAATCAAAACCATACGCACAGCTTGATAGGCCTACTGTGATACCCTGCTTTTTTCGTTTTTCCTTCTCCTGTAAAATCGTGTTTTGTGCACATGTACAAGGTTTTGCCAAAACAGTATTCAGACAATTGGATGAACAATTGATCGTGTAGAGAGGGCATAAAAACAGATCAATACATGCTGAACCAAAGTTACTTTGTCTAAATTGAATTGAATAATTTCCGATCGATGAATGGAACGTGGTGTCACTTTTCACTATCTCTATAACAAAGGTGGGCTGCTTTTTATTATCCAACTACTAAATGGAAACTGCACTCGAACCTCGGGGGCACAGGTTAATGCGGATCTTTGAAATCGATTGGTCTCATCAACTTTCATGGCGCGCTGCAGAAACGGCCGGCTGAAGTGCATGCATCTAACCAACCACGGATGTGGTACAGATATGTGATTAAATACACCTCTCTGATTGGAGAAAAACTTAAGCCCAACAGTCTGCGTTTGGTTTTGTATCTCGCGATGGCCGACGTAAACTTTGACCTTTAGGCAACGTCGTATATTCATGCTCGATAGACTGTTCAAATCTATCTGTTTGAATGGTCTAAGTTACAATTAGGCATAGAGAGTGTTGCTACACACAAAAGAATGAGTTAAAGCATGTTACCTTACCTAATAAAGGGTTAGTCATGCTATAACAGCTCGTTGAACTTCTCAAGTGAAGAAAGTATGGTGGCCATTTTTGTTTCGATATAGTATCAGTCCAACCTCGGTGTTACGATTGGCTATATAGGTTGGACAGGACACCAGTCTTTTCAAGGTGCATGGGGAGGGAGAAAGAGTCACCTCATGCATACTGTGGGACGGGACAAGTGGCATTTGGAAGACCGGACTCTCAGGAAGTTCTGGGTTCGGTCACAAGCATCTGACCGTTCTGCGAATCCCCCTCTGGAGAAAGGAAAAAAGAAAAATCTCAATGCTTCCTCCTGATTTGCTGCTCCTGTTTACACTAATTTTGGGGCCATTTGTAAACGTGCGTTTCAACCCGCTGTTGTTTCATCACAGCATTACGTCGTGTACAATATCAGAGATAATACCAGACGAGTGGCATGATACTGGCATCTGTCTCCGTATGGGCCGTCAGCTTCATCTATACTTACAATGCTGTGGAATCGAAAATGTTCGGTATGTACATGTATGTTACTATGTGTGTATATTAGCAAACTCATTCGGCAGATTTTCGTGTTTTTGCAGAAACGGCCGGCTGAAGTGCATGCATCTAACCAACCACGGATATGGTACAGATATGTGATTAAATACACCTCTCTGATTGGAGAAAAACTTAAGCCCGACAGTCTGCGTTTGGTTTTGTATCTCGCGATGGCCGACGAAACTTTGACCTTTAGGCAACGTCGTATATTCATGCTCGATAGACTGTTCAAATCTATCTGTTTGAATGGTCTAAGTTACAATTAGGCATAGAGAGTGTTGCTACACACAAAAGAATGAGTTAAAGCATGTTACCTTACCTAATAAAGGGTTAGTCATGCTATAACAGCTCGTTGAACTTCTCAAGTGATGAAAGTATGGTGGCCATTTTTGTTTCGATATAGTATCAGTCCAACCTCGGTGTTACGATTGGCTATATAGGTTGGACAGGACACCAGTCTTTTCAAGGTGGGGAGGGAGAAAGAGTCACCTCATGCATACTGTGGGACGGGACAAGTGGCATTTGGACGACCGGACTCTCAGGAAGTTCTGGGTTCGGTCACAAGCATCTGACCGTTCTGCGAATCCCCCTCTGGAGAAAGGAAAAAAGAAAAATCTCAATGCTTCCTCCTGATTTGCTGCTCCTGTTTACACTAATTTTGGGGCTATTTGTAAACGTGCGTTTCAACCCGCTGTTGTTTCATCACAGCATTACGTCGTGTACAATATCAGAGATAATACCGACGAGTGACCATGATACTGGCATCTGTCTCCGTATGGGCCGTCAGCTTCATCTATACTTACAATGCTGTGGAATCGAAAATGTTCGGTATGTACATGTACATGTTACTATGTGTGTATATTAGCAAACTCATTCTGCAGATTTTCGTGTTTTTGGGACGAAGTTCAGGGGCGGATCCATGGTCGAGTTCGGGCGCGACGGTTGGGTCGAGTCGCGCCCGAACTCTGAAATTTTCGAGAGTAGCGACTCGAATGACGTCATATTTGACCTAATTAGTAACTCGAGTTCAACCCTCCATCGATTCAGGGTTGCACTCGGTCAGTCACGTGACAAAATGGCGTGTGGCGCGCGCGGAAAGATGTGACAACCTCGTCCCCAGGGGTATAGTTCGCTCAGACAACCTCGGACCACGCTCAGACAACCTCGGACCACTCCATCACTAACCCCTGGAGCTTCGGTTAATAATCCAGGAATCTTGGACTAAGTATAGGTGGCAGCACGAGTCAAAATAATCAATTTGAAATACTAACTTGTGCTTTTACTAACTAATTCTTTTTACAAAAAATCATCAAACCTGGATAGATAACCTTCTGGTTTGATCCAAAATATTTTGAAAATTTCTTTGGGTATATTCTTGGATATATTTGACGGTTTCCCGTCAACCAATCACGTGCGTTAAATCCAAAGCTGATGCCAGGGGTTAGTGACGCGACCGCCATATTGTCAGAAAGCGAACGACCCCTGGGAACGAGGTTGAAAATGTGAGTGTCCTAAAAATCAAAAGTTTTTCCATGAATTTGTTGCTACCAGTTCGTTATTTTGTTCGTTTTCCGCAACAGTACCGGTAATATTGTAATGCTTTGTCTAGTTCAGTAGAAGACGTGAAAATAATGTGAAATACCAGGAAAATCGCATGGGTACGGTAGGCCTAGGGCCTCGGCCTGTACGTCATGTACGTAGCAGCATGCATGCATCATGTGCGTGGTAGGCCCGTCGTAGGCCAAGGCCAGGCCTACTACACCCAGGCCATGATCTGATGATGATCGGCCTAGGCTAGGCTTTGTGGCGTGTGCTACTGGTAGGCGTAGGCATACTCCCTGCTGGTAGCTACTGTAGCTAGTGTGGTACACCTACCTTAGCCATGATTTGTTCATCTGTTGATGAAATGTGAGGCCTAGGCCTACAATAACATGTCAGATAATGTTGAATTTGAGACATTTCTTCATTCATATGGCAAGTTTTTGTGTTTTTGCAGGTTTTAGGACATGCTGTAGTACATCAATGGTGTAGGCCTACATTCAGATTCACTTTACATTATTAGGGGCCTAGGCCTAGGTGTTTGTTATTGGCCTGCTTGGAATGGCAGGCTTTGGCAAGTCTAGGCGCTATTTGTTTTCTTTTCAGGGTCGAGATTATTTTGAAAGGAGGTTCCTCCTCCAACATGGGGAAGTCAGTTAAAGCTGTGGTATCCGAAGACATTGCGAACATGCTGCAGTCCGAAGCGGCAGGTGAGTTATTTTACCGGTAACGATTCAAAATTATTAATTAAACTTACCGGTAACGATTCAAAATTATTATTAATTAAACATGATTTGTTTGGCATCAGTTTCAAATAGGAGTCCTGCCTAATTCTGTCAATCTACATGTTCTAGACTAAGGGCCGTATTCAAGAAGCTTCCTTAAGTGTGAGGTCGACCGGTGTAACGGTACAGAGTGTCCCCCTGTAAAAAGTGTCCACTTCTATTGTTGAATGAGGGAATAAGCGGCATTACTATTGAAAACCAATCCCCAGAGATTAGAATGTAACAATAGGATCTTTTGTTCCTGGGACAGTTTTTCCTGGGGACATTCTTTCCCTTTACACCGGCTTTAGCTCCGGGTAGAATACAAAAGATTAAGGTCGACCTTACACTCAAGGAAGCTTCTTGAATACGGCCCTAAGAAAGGAAGGTTAGAATATATTTAATAAGGTATCACTCCTCAGGTCATTTGCTCATCACTGGCCTTATATTTGGGTTGGTTCTAAACCTGGCACTGGCACTGGCACTGGCACTGGTATCATATTATGGCCAGAAATCATGAAAAAAATGTATATATACATAACAGTTATTATTTTGGAAGATAATAGGGCCACCCAGTTTAAAGCCCCACAGTATTGAATTTTACTGGATTTTCAAAGTGTTGGGAGAATGCTGGTCGAGGTCTCATAGCATCGTGAAGGTCCCCAAAATGCCTGCCTGATGCGTATTTCCGAGAATCAAGGCCTAGTTTTCAGCACACAATGAAAAAATCTGCAGGGAGGGCTCTAA
Organism: Notospermus geniculatus; assembly: GCA_002633025.1. Classification (NCBI taxonomy): domain Eukaryota; kingdom Metazoa; phylum Nemertea; class Pilidiophora; order Heteronemertea; family Lineidae; genus Notospermus; species Notospermus geniculatus. Next base: position 202,458 of record NMRB01000489.1, read on the forward strand.
TGTATTCAGACAGAGCGCAGTACATTTTACACGTCGTGACGTCGTGCACTGACGTCAAGAATCGCGGCGATGATTTGCGTTTTTCAGATTCAATACAGTGGGGCTTTAAC
>NMRB01000489.1:210886-235855 GCA_002633025.1 Notospermus geniculatus
AAAACAGTGCCAGTTTCAACCCGAACAAGAGAGTATTAAAAAAACATGATATTTTGGCCAAATTTCAAACTTTTGCCAAAAACACAGTTGTGTAATGATTTCATGTTTTATGGTCTTAAAATGTGTCCGAGTGGCCTTAGATTATGCGTATGAAAAGAAAACGTGGCTATGAAAAATATTCATTGAGATATGCCGGAAAATTAGCTGGGCATTTATTATTGACTAAGGGTGTACATACATGTTGTTATGCACTCTGAACTTGCCCACCCTAAAACTATTCTGCAGCTTGTGATAATGACGAAAATTATGGAAAGCACTTTGAACTGTGTATCAACACAGTCCCCTCCGCCTGGGATCTGTCAGTGGAGCATATTATTGTGTAGTTTTGCCATAAAATGAGAAAATGGACAGAATTATCTATATTATCATTCTGGCAATTCACTCTGCTATTGCAAACAATGCAATATCCTTGACTACTGATGTTCATCCTGCACGTGTCTTTGGTGTAAAGGAGAATGCCCAATATAGACGATATCACTCCAAAAGAGTGCAGCACCTGACGGGTCAGTGTCATGACGTCCCGCACGTCATTTCATGATGTCTTGAGGATGAGATGACAAAAAATCAAATTGTTTCCCCGACGTCATGATCGCTGAAACAACTGGATTTTTTTCATGTCACATCATGACATTCAGAAGTGACGTCATAACATTGCCCCATCAGGTGCTGCACTCTTGGAGTGATATCGTCTATTGGTATGATATGACTGATCTTATTGTTACTGAAATTGTTGTTTTCAATAATAATAATTATTATTATTATTATTATTATTATTATTATTTTCCATATATTATAGTGCCCTTCCCAGTATAAATACAGCTGAAGGGCACTTTACAATGGCTTATACAAATAATATAGACTGATAAAAAGAGGCTATTTTAAAACATTGTGATATGCTGAACTAAAACATTATGAAAAGGCAAATTGTGAACTAAAACATTATGAAAGACAATTCGATAAAAAATGGCTGTTTAAATGTAGAAATGCAGAACTTAATAAAAGTTAAGGTTTTTGCTGGAAAATGAGGTACCGGCAGACCTAATCCGCGACGCGGCGCTGACTATCAACTCGGTCATAACTGCGTCATTGAAAGTGAGGCTAACGTTATTTTCCAATTAATTCTGAATAGCACACCTTGTTTCTAGGCTAAATATAAAACTAAAACTTTGCACTCAATTTCTGATTTTAATTTTCTATCATTACGTACAAAAGTGCTAAAATATATCTTATGGCTTTTGAGCAAAAATCTCTGCGGGAACATGATGAATTTAATCGATAAAGTTGACCATTTTAGCGTAAACGACAGGCGAATGGTCGACGTCATGGGTTGTGAATGACGCAGTTTTTGTGACGTCAGAATGACGCACGACGGCTGATGACGTTCAACATTCAATCGCAAAGGCATGCGCACCTGCGTTTTAACCGAGATGATGATCAGCGCCTCCTTTTGTTTGGCTTACTGGATATAGCATAATCATAAAAAGCATAACATAATCTTAAACCTAGTACCCAAAGTTATACCCAGTTGAGATGTACAAAAAGTGTCCTGGATATCATGGGTTTTTACACGGGAGCGAGGTGCAGATGGCACGTGCAGAGGGAGCGCATCTTGTGCAAGACCCCATAACAGCTGGTGTTCAGTATCAGAGGCGATTTCGAGAAAAAAGCAAAAGAAGGGTTTTAGTTTAATGGAGAATGCATTACACAGTCAAACTTCGACCTATTAGTGATGAAGATAAGCTTTATGAAGATTTAAGAAATGATTACATTATAAATAATGAAATGGATAGATGGACAGGGTGGTTAACTGTAAAAATGGGGTCTTTAATGGCTGTTGCATCTACAAGTTTAATTACATTTGGAAATTGTGATAGAGAATCACAAAGTGACGTTTCACGATTTTCAACGGATCTAAATGGAGACGGAGCAGCAAACGACAGAGAGCCAGCAGTTGGAAAAGCCAGCAACAGTGACATCACCCCCCAAAAAACCTAGATCAGAAAAGCAATTAGCTTGGAGTAGAGAATTAGGGAGAAGGTCTCAAGAATTTAAAAAGAGAAAACAGGATTTATTGAACTCTGTTCACCCTTCGGGATTGACTTCGTCGAACGCTTCACCAAAGCCTGAAAAGGTGGAAACGATTGCTGATGACGTAGGTGAAGGTGAAGTTCCCCCACAGAAACCCTCATGGTTGTTATTACCAACAGTTTTAATTGTTGGTAGTTTATTAGTTTGGGTCAAGTGGGGAAAGTATAAAGTTTTTAAATTACAATCACGGAGTGACGTTACACGACCCAAAATGGAACAATCTCAAAATACCCAAAATCGCGAAACACAAAAAACAAAAAGTAAAAATAGTAAGCCGTTAATTTCTATGGAATAAATGAACGACGCAGTCAAAGAAAAACTTCTATTGATTGATTCAAAAAATTATCCTGATCAAGAAGCAAATGACCTTACAATTCAATTAGATGAGGAAGTAAATAAGGTTACTTCCTATTAGTGATGAAGATAAGCTTTATGAAGACTTAAGAAATGACTACATTGTAAATAGTGAAATGGATAGATGGACAGGATGGCTAACTGTGAAAATGGGATCTTTAATGACAATTACATCTACAAGTTTAATTACATTTGGAAATTGTATATCACCACTTTCAATGGATATAAATGGAAGTGGAGAACCCAACGACGACAGAGCAGCAAACGGCGAGCCCGGAGAAAGTGACAGCACCCCCAAAAAACCTAGATGAGAAAAGCAATTAGCTTGGAGTAGAGAATTAGGAAAAAGATCTGTAGAATTTAAAAAGAGAAAACAGGAATTATTGACTTCGTCGAACTCTGTTCACCCTTCACCAAAGACTGAAAAGCTGGATCGTGAAACGCCGTTGGAAACAATTGCTGATGATGCAGGTGAAGGTGAAGTTCAATCACCGAAAGTTTTAATTGTTGGTGGTTTATTAGTTTGGTGTAAATTCAACAGAGTAAAACCTAAACCACAGAGCCCTAAAATGGTGGCAAAGCCGGACCCTAAGCCGGAGCAAACTCAAAAAATCGAACAAAATATATTTTCTATGGAATAAATGAATCGTGAGAAACTTCTAGGTCGTACTGCTGGCGATTATAAAATTCTTATAGAGGAGCATTCTAAAAAATTATTAGGCCTTGATACTAGATATGTCGGGCCAACTGTAATCGATAGAACAAAAGGACTTTTAACAGGTGACAAACCAATTAACTTCAAACCTTTCGATTATTTCATTATTCATTGTGATATAATTAACACAGAATATACACTTGAAAATGGCAAAAGAAGCGATGTATTAGCCAGATTACCAATTAAAGAATGTGATTTTGGAGAAATGCTACAATACAACTTCGGCAATTTAACAACGCCAAGACCTTGCAATGAAAGATTTAGCAAATTAAGGCTTTGGATCACTGATGAAAAAAATAAAAAAATAAAATTTAATGGAGCGGATATTCAGTATGAATTATTGATAATTAAATGAGCAGATATTGGGGTTATTCAAAGAGGCCGAAGAATTGGCAAAAAGTACTGGAAGAGACAAACATTGTAACTGAGCAATCCGAGCCCCCTGTAGAAGAAGTTTCTACGGTTCCGACAGTGTCAGAACCTGTATTAATTGACGGTGACTGGTGTATCCCTGAACCTGAACCTGAACCACAGAGTGGCGTTTCACGAGAGCCTAAACCTGAATCGCAAAGCGCCGTTCCACGACCGCCTAAACCTGAAGAGCCTAAACCTAAACCTGCACCACCTAAACCTAAATCACCTAAACCTAAACCTAAACCTATTTCTAAAGCCAAAGCTGAACAATTAGACTCAACTATTTCTTACTAAATAAATGGCCGAAGAAAGTGAAACTAAAAGATTATATCCCGATTTACCACCTTTACCAAACTCTACGGAATTTAGACTACATCATATTTCAGAAATAAAAAAGTTTTTCGAGGATGAAATAGAATTTAGAAGAGCTATACATTCGAAGTACATGAAAGCATTTAATGCTTTCTGTTATACTAACTATTTCTTGAATTGTACAAGTGTTGCTGCTGGTTCAGTTGGTATAACCGCATTAGCTGGTGTGATTACAGCTCCAATTGGTTTTGCATTAGGAGGTGTAACAATTGGTGCTGCTTTACTTTCTTCAACTTTTAATTGGTATGCTAAAAAATTTCAGAGTAAAATTGAGAAACATGAAAAAATAGGAATGGTGGCTATTTCCAAACTGAACACTGTTAATAACTTAATTAGTAAGGCTCTATCAGATTCACATATAACACAAGAAGAGTTTGCGCTGATTACAGCTGAAAAGGAGAAATATATTGTCTTAAAGAATGGTATAAGAAAAAAGCAAAGAGAAACTACTGCAAACCAAAATATTGATGTGGAATCACTTAAAAAGACTTTTTTAGAGCAAGGAAAAAAGCTAGCTCAGACAGAAATGATAGAAAAGTTGAAAACTCAGTAAGGTGTGAAACGTCACTTCGTGAGCCTACGGTAAATTATCATTATTACTACTATTATCCATCACAAGTTATACCTTCAGAATTGAGCTTTGCTCGCCTTACAGGATTGACTCCGTCGGCTCCCCCAAATTATTATGAATTAAATGGCTGATATCCACTATTTTATTGATGAACCAGAATGTGAAGAAGCTACATTTGATATTTATTTGGAGAATTATCATTTCGTCAACTCCATTTCCTTGAAAGGTATAACATTTTACAACTCTTGGTGGTCTGGAGATTTTCTCCCAGAAGGGGTTAAGGTTTTTCACTTGATTTCATCTAAACAACATGAGGAGAAAGGTGAAGTTATAAATGCTAGAGAAGTTTGTGAAGAGGGAGCTAAGAAATTCCCGAGAGTACCACAAGAAGAAGCAGTAACTCAATGTGTATCTATTGAAGAAAGGCGGCAAAATTATTATGGTACACCCAGAACCTACGATAAAGAATATACTTTTCCTCTGAACAGACATTTCAGTTTAAGTGAGTTCTGTAATGAGAGTAACTCAATGTGTATCTATTGAAGAAAGGAGGCAAAATTATTATGGCACACCTTTTATTGATGAGAAAGAATATACTTTTCCTCTGAACAGGCATTTCAGTTTAAGTGAGTTCTGTAATGAGTGGCAAAAAATAATAGAAGATAGTGAGATACCCCATGTAAAGTTTGAATGTGATAATAACAATTACATCATGATTATATTGATTGAAGATAAGGAGTTTAACTTTGACATGATGGTTAAAAGTAGAGAACCAGAAGAAAGTACCATTGGGGTTTCTAGAGGTGTATCTCCTATTACAACTGATTTAAACTTAAAAGTCAGAAAAACTTACTACAACAGGTTAACAGAGTATGTGGTAAAAATAGTTAATAAATGGTTTGGATTTAAACAGGAAACATTTTCTAAGAAAGGACGATATTACTCGACAAAACCTTTGCCTTTCTACGTCACAGATCTCTATCTAAATTGCAATTTAGTTGACCAAGAACACACACTTCTGAATAACAAACACGCAGACATTTTATGCACAATTCCAATCGATGATGGTGAGCAGATAAAATTACAAAGATATGAGCCTAATCATTGTGAGAGAAATGTAAATAAAGCAACAAACCACGTAACATTCCAGATTACAGATAAAAATGGAAAGGTAGTTAATTTCAGAGAAGCCGATATTACTCGACAAAACCTTTACCATTTTATGTTACTAATCTCTTTTTAAGATGTAACTTAGTCAACCAAGAAAATACTTTGTATAACAATAAGTACTCAGATATTTTATGTTCAATACCAGTTGATGATGGGGGCCGGATTAAACTTCAGAGGTATCAACCACTCGATTGTACAAGAAAAGTTGGTAAGGCACCATGGCATTTGAAATTTCAGATTACAGATAGAAGTGGGGAAGTGGTGAATTTCAGAGGAACAAGAATTATGATTCATTTTACCCTTGCAACTAGTAAACTGGAATTTAGTTCCGAGGACGACTAAGAGATAGCAGCACTGTTGATGGCCCTGTTGCAGGATGAATGTAGATCAAACCATGAAACTATTCCAGTTTGATTTGATGAACTATAATAAGGGTAAGAAATCAGTTGAAGACCTAAGGACCGGCAATGTTACTCCCGAATCATCACACTGTTTAAGCCTTTCTGAATTCTAGCAGGCGTTATAATGTAGGCCTGAATGACAATATGTCTAGACATCCAGAACACCAGCTGTCATAGGTGCAAATTTAAAGTGTGTGTTTCGCCAGCTGAGTATATAGGCTCTGAGGGGGTCCAATGTAAGGTGTAAAAGTGCTTCTGCAGCGGTCAGATACATTTTACTCTTCAAACCAATCAACTGGGCACTTATTTTGAAACAGACTATAATCCATAAATTTTGAAACAGAGAGTAGTACAAAAGGAATGATTTTGCTTGGCAACGCCGCTTCCTACACATATAGATTACATAGTGGTGAAATATTTTGTATTAAACTACACATGGAGCCCCCACTGCGTTGTGATGTGGTTTGGCGAAACACACACTTTAAATTTGTACCTATTTCATGATCACGATTTCACGGAAATGGCACCAGCTGTCTAATACATGCATAACACAGCCATAGTATGCGATATGTGACAGCTGGTGTGCTCTGCGTACTAGGCTTATACGCAATGTATGCATTGGCTTTAGATGATAGTCCCGCATATAGCGCACTTAACTATCAAATATTTTTTACCCCCGGCTAATTTGTGAATAATTGCTTTCCCCTTATTTGAGGTGAATTTTCTACATTTAACGCAGTAAACTTCCGGCACGGCCATTTATTCAGTAGGAAATGTGTTGTATGGACTAAAAGGAAGATTAGTTAGCGTTCTTTCATTAGCACTTTTTTACAGTATAAGTAAAACGAGGGGGCCGAGTGATGGATGAGAATGTGTTTTGCAGCGGCAGCAGGGTTTTTGCTATAATTTTAGAACTTTTCATGGGTTTTTCGACACTTGAAAAATCGCACTTTTCAAGGAAAAATGCTTAAATTTTAGCAAAAACCCTGTTGCCGCTGCAAAAAGTCGTCTATCTGGATCCCCTCGTTTTACTTATACTATTGTTGCACAAAAAAACCATCTATTCAGAAACAAATCCTCTAAAATCTATCCCCTACCCCCACCCTGGTTCCGATAACTCTGGATTTGCCCAGCAGGAGAGCAAAGTACATGTTTATGACCAACAATTCACCAACCATCGAATGTATCAAAGTAAAAGTTGCTTGGGGAATAGTGATCCTGGAGAAAGTCATACAATGGACACATAAAGAAACGCATTATAGTTAACTTACCTACGCTTTCCTGGATGCAGTTCGTTTTATTCTTCGCTGAAGAAAATGATAAATATTCTGTGTTATGGACACCGGGATACATCACCGACCTAACGACTCGGGTCGACATAGGACAAGCGATAAGAAATGCCCGGAATGTCGGATTCTGCGCAATCTGTTTCAGTAAAGCTCGGTCACATCGATAAAATGGTGATAAGGCCAATTATACAGTATTTTCAAATTTAAGACGTCACTCCATGAATTACAATGTACAGCCCACTACATAAACTGAGGCGTGTGTTACTCACCAAGTCCCGGTAGGTCGACCAATCACAGCTCTGTACTGGTTACGTGTTAGACATGTTACTCTGCATACATCATTAGGTAACAGGCCTTTACCCTGTTAGCATGGCCACCGTGCAAACACTCTATTGGGGCTTCAATGTATAACCCGCATGTAGGCTTTTATTGAGCATATTCAGAAAATTTCATGAAAAATTTGATCGTACAGTGTATTGGCCATTAGATCATTTAGAATAGTGTACCTGACCTATTGAGTAACATGAACTTGGGTCTTTTTCGCTTAAAGCGAACAAGACTCAAGTTCATGTTTTTTTGTAATTGATAGTTTATTATAAAACGTGGAATACAGAGACCATGTACATATACAAGTAAGATACAGTGATGTGGTTGTAAAAAAACTCATGTAAACACACTGAAGTGTGGTAAGACCCAAGTTCATGTTACTCCATACTCCATGGGTCAGGTACACTCAATTTTAAATGATCTAATGGCATTTAGTCCAGTTCAATAAATCAAAAGCTGTTAGAGCCATTGAGCTTTCATGCACGACCTGGTTAGCATATTCATAGTAATGAGGGTGCTGATCCAGTGGAGTGATGTCTTAAATCTGAAAATACTGTAGGTATGTACAGTCCTTTGGTGATGGCCCCTTAACTTCTGTTTCTACGACGTTTTTATTTTTGCAAATCACCTTTCTTTTACATATTCAACCTCAGGTCATCCGCCGACTCTACCCGAATGAAACTGCTTCCTGGTTCCGATCACCCTGGATGATCAGACCCCTGTGCTGTAGGCAGGGTAGAAGAGAAGCATTTTGGTTGTGTTGTGTGTTCAACAGCCTATGCTGGACTCGACCAGAGTGAGAGAGCTGGCTGGCCGGGATGTTGTCCCTTGCTGTAGGCAGGGTAGAAGAGAAGCATTTTGGTTGTGTTGTGTGTTCAACAGCCTATGCTGGACTCGACCAGAGTGAGAGAGCTGGCTGGCCGGGATGTTGTCCCTTGGCCAGCATCTGAGGTACATGTAGTAAGATCAGGGGCCGGTTGCACAAAAGTTCGAAAAGATAAAAGTCTGTTAATTTAACTTTTCCTGTTAAAATCCCTAACTTGGTGTTAAATAACATAAAGCCAAAAATGAGTTGCACAAAAATGTAAAAGTGATCTTGGTGACAGGAGGTCAGTTGAGTTAAAATTACTGTTAAGTTAACGCTACTTTTAAGTTATCTGTTTTTGGGCAACCGACTCTCTAGCATTTTGGGATAAGTTAACGCCAAGATAAGTCACAGTGGTTTTTTAACTTTTGTGCAACCGGCCCCTGAAGACATTATAACCCATGAGTGTTACCACGTGAGTAATGATAATATCAGTTTCCAAACCTCCGATTTTGTCGACATTTAGTTCGGTTTGACTAAAATTTCATGACAGAACTATTGAAATCATGTCTATCGGCAATATACAGTGACCAATTCTATGTACTATTGCAAGCAATAACGAATACCATGGATGACTGGAATCGCTCAGCAAAGGAGCAAACTTTATGACCAACCATTCACCAACCATCGCATGTGGATCCTGAAGAAAGTCATACAATGGACATGTAAAAAATTCATGACAGTCAACTACCATCTTTCCTGGATGCAATTAGTTTTATTCTTCGCTGACGAAAATGATATTCTGTGTTGCGTCGCGATCCATATAATTATAATACATTGTAATATGGACACCGAGATACATGAATTTATACACGTACCAATTAAAAAAACACTTTAACGGCTCGAATTGATAGGACAGAAGATAAGATACCCGGAATGGCCGCTTCTACGCGTCCTGTTTGTACAGTCATTGACATAAGTTTATCTACACCTAACATATTGAATATCTTTCGTATTCGGGGACCGATTTTGATGCGGTTGGTACCATATGAAATTTCAATCCTCTATCCATCTTTCCAATGCAAGCGTTAACTAGATACCCAATGGAAACATTATGTAACAGGCGGGCAAAAAAGGCTCCAAAATCAACTTTTTTGTTCGCCGTAAAATTGAATTACATGTATCTTCTTGACAGTATCGTGTGGAAAGGCTTGTTTAAGATTTTTTAGAAGTTTTTATTTTAAAAATGTCATCAGTTTTAGAGAAATTGCAGTTTTTAGCTCAGCTGACCAAAAGCAGCGGAGCTAGTCATATAGGTATTCAGTGGCGTCATGGTGTCAGTCAACCAGTCCTTCTGTCCAACTATGCCCGACATTTTGTGACCGTAATAGCTAGAGACTCCAAATTTCATCTGAAGGTAGCCCTTGGTGAACTCCCCTCGGAAACAAAAAATGAGCGCAATGTGACCTATATTAGGCGCACCAGGGGGCGTTTTGTGTAAAATGAAATATCGCAATATCTCAGCCCCTATGATAAATATGTAGACAAAAAGTGATGGGATAGATAGGTTGATATTTTCTACATCAGTTCAAAGGGAAGTTAATGCCAGATTTGTTCACCAGGTGGCGCTATTCAACAAAATAAATGAAATGGTCCATGGACCATGTGCTCACCCGTTTGAACATAATAGAGTAATGACAGAGAGAGGTGCATGTCAGTTGAGCAATCTGGGTCAAGTCATTCCCAAGTTGCAGGACTTCAATGATTTTGGGGTTATGCCACCTGGTGGCCATATTGGATGTCCGATCGGGCCAAAACTTCACACGCACATAAAGGTCATCTAGAGGGAGCCACATAGCACATTTGAGCGCTCTGGGTCAAGTCGTCATCTAGAGGGAGCCACACAATCTCCAACGCAGAGGTCAGACGGTTTCACCTTACTGACTCTGCCTTCAAACGTCAGTGTCCCGTATTCCTTTTCGCGTAGGAATGACGTCATTTAAGATGGCTGCCTCCTTGTTGCACGTGGTTATGTTTACACTTACAAAATCATGTGATCAAATTCGACGAAGCTGATTGGTCCATCGATTTGGTTGCTTCTAAAATAGAAACTATTTCTGCCGGAACGACCGAACCGAAGCACAGCCATACGTGTAATCCGCCGCAAAAAAGTGCACCACAAAATAATGAACAAATGTTTAAAAATCATGGTGTGTTCGGTGTTTTGGTACACTTCTAATCTTGACAGTACGATTATGATTGTATTAGGGTGAAAAACTAGCTGTAGATCGGTTTTTATTCATTCTGCTCATTCCGAGCAGAAGTGATGAGGGCGTTTGAAGCCAGTGGTACAAGTGGAGCAAACCGAAAACGCGGAACGCCGTGCCACTGGGCTAGCGAGTTTGGGAGCCACATAGCACATTTGAGCGCTCTGGGTCAAGTCGTTCCTGAGTTATAGCACATTTGATGATTTTCGGGTTACGCCACCTGGCGGCCATATTGGAAGTTTAATCAGGCCGAAATTTGACGTGCTTGTAAAGGTCATCAAGAGGGAGGCAAATATCAAGTTTGAGCACTCTGGGTTAAAGGAGTTAGACGCCGAAGTTGTAAACACTCACTCACTGTGGTTCTCTATCCACGGACGCCTGCGGTGCTGCCACCTATTGTCGGTGATATGTACTGACGTGAATATCGTGAGTGAGTTGCATCGGACCGGGAACCAGTCTAACGATCACGGGTGCTGCCACCTGCACGAAGGAATAAAACTAGTTTGCCGACCATATTTGTAAACAAACCAGCTTGTTTACAACTTCGGCGTCTAACTCCTTTAAGCCGTTCCTGAGTTTTAGCACTTGGGTGATTTTCAGGTTACGCCACCTGGCGGCCATATTGGATGTCCGATTGGGCCGAAACTCGGTATTTTTGAAGGTACCCCTCTAATACACGTTTATGCAAGATATGAAGACTCTCTCAAGTGACCCATCTAAACTCGATAATCTTACTGCTGTTGCAAGCTCTTACAACTACGGTGTTATGGCACTCACTGAAACTTGGTTGGGTAATGACACAGATGACAGAGAACTTGAGATAAGAGGTTACAATATTTTGAGAAGGGATAGGCATGCTGGTGGTGGGGGTACTGCTTTATATATTCATCATGATCCAGACTTAACGGAACCAGGGTGAGGGTAGGGATAGATTTTTAGAGGATTTGTTTCTGAATATGGTTGTTTTGTGCAACAATGAGTGATAAAGTTATAACTGAAAACGGACGGTAATAGGGCATGCCCCTGAAGAACTAAAGGCGGTGAAAGTATTCGGCCTAGGCCTAGCTACAGTGACAGGCGAACGCCAACCGACTCTGCCGCCAAGGGGGAATGGTTGTGGTTAATGTGGATGCTAACTAAGTGGCAGAATGGGTGGTTGGTGAGAGGATGCATTGTCCACGTATGGCCAATGCATCCTCTCACAGAGTGTTGGTGTCTTTCCCCTCTGTTTGGAATAGAGCAACAGTGGCCCACGAAAAAAACACACAAACGACTGGAAGCCGTAAAATAAGGCTGTATCGGTAGGCCTAGGCCTGTCCATGATGTTCTTCTCACACCATAATCTTCTTTCCCTCTTCTTTTCACCCTCTGTTTGCAATAGAGCAACATGTGGCCTACACAAAAACACACAACCGACTGGGAGCCGCACGCAGCGTAGGCCCTTGCGTCCCGAAAAGAAAAGTACATTAAAAACAAACAAAATAAATCCCACTCGACATGCTCGACGTGACCTCTTGGCAATTCTCCCACTCTCCAACACACACACTGCACTCTCCCACCCCAGAGGCCAACCATACGCAATGGGCATATAGATTTGTTCGAACTATGTCATCAAAATCTGAGCCGTTGAATCGCCTGACTTTTTGCATTCATTTCTGCACTGTACTTCCCCAAGCAACGTGTACATCATAAGCCGGCGGCTGAAACCCATGACGTCACGAAAACTTGTGCTGTTCAACCGCCTGACACAATGCACACTTCACTGCCGTACACGACGCAGACCAGTACAGCGCTTGCAACAGGCGGTGGCATATCGTTACGTCAACAATACTTGTGCATCTCCAAAAACACCCAAATATCTTTAAATCCAACATCGCTTTCTCCACAGTATGAGTCACTATCTACATCTTTCCCAATTATCTATTGATGGACAGCCATAACAACGAGCAACTTCATCCCCTTGGTACCAAACGAACGCCTATGAGCTACAAACCCGAAAATCACCTACACTATAAAAATATCAGCAGCGATCCATAAAGGCCTTCGTCGTGTGCTGCCGCCTGTCGGCGGGTTCCGGGATCATTGCGTCTAGTTTCCACGCGTTTGACTCTTCTAGACGCAATGATCCCGGAACCCGCCGACAGGCGGCAGTACACGACGAAGGCCTTTATGGATCGCTGCTGATATTTTTAGTGTAGGTGATTTTCGGGTTTGTAGCTCATAGGCGTTCGTTTGGTACCAAGGGGATGAAGTTGCTCGTTGTTATGGCTGTCCATCAATAGATAATTGGGAAACATGTAGATAGGCTGAAAGGGTAAATGTCGTCCTGGGTATAAACAAAAATTACCCAGAATCTCAGTCTTCACTGAAACAATACCCTGGGTGTAGTTTCGGTAGCCAAACATCACCCTCCGCAAAGTGCCCAGGAACGAGCCCTAGTTAGAAATCCCGTAGAATCTCGCGGTCTCCCGCCGCGGTACTTGTTCAGTGTAGCTGCTCATATTCTTCAGGCGGTCACGTGACCACGGCCGAGACAACCTCGAATCCAGGTGTCACATTACGATCCTGGGTGATGTTCGGCTACCGAAAGTACACCCAGGGTATTGTTTTAGTGAAGATTGAGATCCTGGGTAATCTTTGTATATACCCAGGACGACATTTACCCTTTCAGCTGTAGATAGTGACTCTTACTGTGGAGAAAGCGATGTTTGAATTCAAATTTTATAAGTGTGCGAAGCACACGAAATGAAATTATAATTTAATGAGTAAACCTAAATAGATGTAATAATATAATCCGCCGGGGTTTAGTGACGAGTGGAAACTTCAAGAAGAAGCCCTTTCGGTCAGCACCCTCGTCGTCACATGCCGGGGACGGGGGTGAGAAGAAGCCAGCCACCCAAAGTAGCTCCCACTCCTACGCCAAAGGACGAAATCGTGGCCGAGGTGGGAAGGCCTACAAAGGGAACAAACCCAGGTATGTCAAAACCTATGTTAGGGGCACAGCCACAAAACTTTTACCCAGTCACCACTTCCCGACCATTTCATTTTCGAAAACATGCAAGACGATGCACCTCCCGAGTTGAGGGGGTTAGGATTGAAGCCTCCACCACCGACAAATTTGCCAGTGGGGGGACGGCTAAAACAGTGTCTGGGAAATTGGGAAAAGGTCACAAACGACCCGCAAATTCTGGAAATGGTGACAGGTTTCCAGATTCGATGGCTGAACACTCCGTCGCCAAAATACAAACCATTTACCCCAAAGTTTTCTCAACAGGAAGCAAAGCAAATCGACTTGGAAGTCGAGGCAATGCTGGAAAAGCGAGCAGTAATAGAGGTAAACCCAACAAAACATCAATTCCTCAGTCACATTTTCCTTCGGGAAAAGAAAGACGGATCATTCCGACCTGTGTTCAACCTGAAGAATCTAAACAAATTCATACCATACGAGCATTTCAAGATGGAAACGGTCCACATGCTCAAAGACCTTTTACAACCCAACGATTACATGGTGAAAATCGATCTCAAGGATGCGTTTTTCGGTGTGCCAATGGCCAGGGAAACGCAGAGGTTCCTGTGCTTCCAGTGGAGGGGCAAGACTTACCAGTTCCAAGTGCTCCCTTTTGGCTTGGCACCAGCACCACGAGTTTTCACCAAGATAATGAAAGCCCCCATAGGCCTGCTGAGGCGCCTGGGTTTCAGGGTGATGATTTTTTTGGACGATCTGATCTTGCTTCATCAGAATCCTCGGATGTTGCAACAACAACTCAGGACGGTACTCTGGCTGTTGCAAGCACTAGGGTTTATAATAAACTGGAAAAAATCGGTGCTCGAACCAAGTCAGGTAATGGAGTACTTGGGGTTCCTGGTAGACTCCGTACAGTTGAAGCTGAGATTACCACAAGAGAAGGTCCAGGCTATACAGTCACAGTGTCAGGCCCTACTGGGGCAAGAACTTGCAACAGTCAGAGAACTGTCCCGCCTGATAGGGAAACTAACAGCTACAATGAGTGCAGTGCTGCCAGCGTCCCTGTATTACAGACACCTGCAGTTGTTGAAAAGGGCAGGCTTGAGTGCGGGGAATCAGTCGTACGAGACAACAGTCAAAATGACGGACGACTGCAGGTCAGACCTGACATGGTGGACAGAACACCTTCGGGACCACAACGGGAAGGCGATAATATCCCCCAACCCGGAGTTGACACTCACGACGGACGCCTCCAAAACAGGATGGGGGGCAGTCCGGGAAGGATCAGGGATGAAAGCCCAAGGGTTGTGGACCTTACAGGAGTCCCAGATGCACATCAACATTCTGGAACTGAAAGTAGTTCTGATTGCGTTGAAATCTCTAGCACGGGAGGCAAAAAACTGTCACATCCACTTCAGGTTAGACAATTCCTCAGCAGTAGCCCAAGTAAACAAAATGGGGGGTACCAGGTCAAAGAACCTTCTCCAAGTAACTCAAGAAATTTGGGAGTATTGTCTGCAGAGGGACATCTCGCTAACGGCCGAACATCTGCCGGGGAGATTGAATCAGTCAGCAGACGAAGCATCACGTGTGTTCAACGACTCGAGCGACTGGAAACTGAACCCAGCGGTGTTCCGACAGATAGAGGAAATAATGGGGGAAACAGAGATAGATCTGTTTGCCAGCCGGCACAATACTCAGAAGCAAAGGTATGTCAGCTGGAAACCGGATCCGGAAGCAGAAAATGCAATATATAATCTGGCGAATTCGCAGTATGAAAAATAACGTTGTCGTAAAGTTAACGTTTATCGTTTGATTTCTTAAACTCCCTAATGATATCATACTCACTTCATTCTTTCTTCCAATGGAGTTCAATAGCCTCTGCCGTCAATGAAATACCCAACTCACTATCGAGTTAAAAGGCTGCAATAGAGAGTTTGAGAGATCACCGCGCTAACGTTAACACTAACTTCAACAGTGTTTATTTGTCTTCAGGACAGGTCATCAATAGCGTTAACGTTCTGTTACCGCCAGAGGGGCGATCTCTGACCTCTCTATTGAACGCCAACGCTAGCCCTATTGGTCTATCCAGCTAGAGACGGGATGTTCATTCTCGTTAACGTTCGCGTTCATGGTAGGGCGTCTAAAACTCACTATTTCTCTTAGCCTCATACGATGAAGAGGACAAAGAAATTTTCGATTGAATGATTGTCAAATAATTGAAATGACCGTGACTGACATTGATTATCATGGATAGATCTCGGTCGAAGTCACAAAAATGATTTTAGTGTTCAAATCGCCACCCTCAAAAAGTTCTGAAAGCATACGAATTTGAGCGGAGGAATGAAATTCCGAGAAAGCAAATTAGCATTTTCTACCGACCCACCCCGGAACCGATCACATTTTAGTCGAGCCCTTGGCAACGGTCATCGCAGTGAGAAGCGTGTGAAACTGAAGACGAGAGTGAAACTGGAGGGTCCAGGAGTGGCCTGGACACGACGTCTTCAACCAGACCATTGTTTTCTGCTCTCACAATAAGGACACTACTTCACACAATATGAGGAACACTTGGTCAAATAATCCATGGTCATTTTGTCACTTATAATGAACTTTTCAACCTGAAGTGATTTCTTTTTGTGTCCGGTATCATTTCACGGTGAAATACAGGGTGAACCAAATCGAGGGGTCATATGGATAAAGACTATCAAATGATTTTACTTCAAATTTGTACAGCATTGCTTAGTGCATTCGTATTGCAAAATTCAAGTAAAAGCATTTACTAGTCTTTATTCATATGACCCAATGTGTTCCTTTCCATCAAGTCTTTTGTTCGACAGGCACCCTTTTCGAATCCAAGATACAGAATAGCACAAAATTGACACACAAAATGATAATAAGCAAGAAGTCAATCTCCAGAATTTTCGACCCCAACCGGGGTCTTTTTCAAGTGGAACTTTACAATCTGAAACTCTAGAAAAGATTATCCTGGAGATTGACTTCTTGCTTATTATCACCCTTTTTGAATGATGCTGATCACCCGGGTCTACAGTGTGCATTAAGCAAGGGTTAATTCCTACGATGGGGGACCGCCCACGCTGGATCGCGCGTAATGTACATTGTAGGAGGAAACCGGTTCTAGGGCAGGATAGCTCTTTGTCTTCACCTGTTTGCCCGGTAGGCTTATTTGAGGTCATTCTGACTGATCATTATGCCGTGTTAGTGCAGGGCAATATGTTATTCGAAAATCTGATTGGTTAAAAAAGTTTTTCATCGCGTATACATTTGAATGTTGTCTCGAATTACGCACGAAGAGCCGCAAATGTCCAGCCGACGAATTGACCCGAAAATGTGGTCGGGTCTTCTCGGAAGTGTAATTGAAATCATCAAGCATATCATTGACATCTATTATAAGCTAACTCCAAAAGCATTTCCGAACTGAACAAGACGGCGAAGTAGGAAAAACAACCCAAAAACCGCATGGCGACGGAAAGTAGTCTTGGTATCGTGGGAATGGGGATGCCAGTTGATCATCTCACTTCACCCCCACTTGTATCTCAAGAGGCCATTCTAACAATCATTTTAACCCCCACTGCTAAAAAGGGAAGTCTAGATCAGAAACCGTTATTCACAAAGATGGGCGTCAAATCAATTCTTGTCTCCGAATCTAAAGTGATGATAACTTTGTACTGAGTGTCGTAGTGTCGACTCTAGAGGCTATGCACCTACTTCGTAATCCTTGCATAATGAGCTCATTCATACATAATTAGCCATGGGTCTGGAGGGAAACTTTACATTACAAATGTATTAGAAAAGGTGTGAATTGCTAATTTTCACGCCTGATAAACAAGTATTAAATGCCAAATTTTGGGATACAGGTGTAATGTATGAGAATGCCCCCCGTATGACAATGCCCGCTTTATTGTTCGGCGGACACTCAAATACAGGAAGACACTGGTTGATCAGTGCCTCCCCCATTGTCACGTCGCGGCTTATTCCGTCAATCTTTTGTTGGGAGGCACTGGCAAACGGGGGCAGTGAAAAACATTACACCTGTATTAAAAGATATGGTTTTATTCTCCAATAGAAGTACCAGAAAGTTGGAATGATTTTAGAAGTAGTCAACAAAGTATCTTGCTTTTGGTCTCATTGCCTTCAGTAATTTCTAATAAACCTTCCATCCAATATGGCGGCATAAACTAAGGGCTAAACAGGAAGTGACGTCACGTGCAAACCTTCTATTGATACTCTTCGCGCTCTTTTTGATTCTTTAAATTACTTTAATATCAATATGACATTAATGTTTGTCTGACTTTCCTATTTTTCAGGGCTCAAGACATTCCAAGATGGAGAAGGCAGACATTCTTGAAATGACGGTGAAGCACTTGCGGCAGATCCAGCGACATCAATTCGCAGGTGAATATCATGTCTATTTTTTGTCCTCGTAAATTCCACCATCAGCAGCAGCTGCGGTTGTTCGTTGAACCCGAGAACGGGCCCGTCATAATGGGAAAAAAACGACTCCTCTGTCACATCATTTCCCGCCATTTTCTTGGGAAGCGCTGTACTTTTAGATTCTCTTTGTTAGTGTGGACCAGCAACGTTGGCACCACATCACTTTGTTCTATATTAATTTCGATTTATTACCAATTATTTTCGGAAAAAAATTGTAAATTCTCTGTCAAGACGAGAAATGCTTGGGTTGTTGGTTTTGGGCCATCGAAATAGGAAAACACTTTGAAGATCCAGTGTTCTCGGCTTGGCTTTTTGTTAGGGCGGCCCACCCTACTTTGGCATTTTACCACCCTACCTTAGAAGTAGCCACCCTACCTTGCAGCCCAATTTTGTAATGGTTTTCTATTACACCCCCTACCTTAAATTGGTGACCACCTATCTTAATTTGCGAAGTAATCGGAAATCCTGGAATTTGAAGGGTACCACCCTACTTTCGGAAATCCTGTGGAGAACACTGCAACCACGTCAACAGTGACGTCATTTGAACGAACCTTGATATTGCGATTCATAGATATTTTAGAAATGAACATCACGCGACTGAATCATGTGCCATGAGGCAATGTTATGCTGTTCTTGTCAAAGGTTTCAACACAAACAGGCGGTAGTACCATGCACAAGTCCCATAATCGCCTACACATCCGAATACCGAAGAAGAAAAATGGCTGTCGGTTTTGGAGTCTTGGGGTCGTGGGATAGTCCCCACGACGCTGTCACCAGGCACTTAACTTATACCACTCAAGGCCTAGCGAGTCTCAGGTGGTTGACGAGAGTCGTAACCGGGCGAGATATTTCACAAGGCCTACCGACCACACGCCAGAAATCGTCACCGTGCACATACCAACCGACTCGGGTCGGCAGGTCAACCGCGCTGAAGCACGTATTTTCAACTCTAGGCCTACTTTCTCACGACAAAGGTGTTGTGACGCGCGTGTTCATATTAACGGCCTGAGGACCTCTGAGTCATGATATCTCAAGCTTTTATCGGCGTCCCGGACCTACATCGTTCGCAGACGACAATGGACTGGTCAACAAGTTCCGTCATGTCAAACCCGATACTAAACCAGTCAGACCCCTGCCGGTCAAACAGTGGCCACTAATTGAAACTCCCTGATTAATTCATGTAGGTAGGTTGAGACCTGCAACTGACAACTTACACAGATACTCAACTGTATTGTTGTGGATTATGTAATGTACATTCAGAACATCCGAAAATCCATCGATACGGTTACGTGTCCGTATCAGATGGGAATCTCAAACTGGCTCACGTGGAATTTGGAAAATGCTTTGTTGCACGCTGGTATCGGCACCCTAGCCGAAAAGGTTCTTCGGTGCCACACCAGGAGAACCCTCTGATTTAAGAACCCTCGGGTTGTTTAAGAACCCTTAGAAATTCCAGATAAAACCCTTTCCCTCAGAAAAGGGTTCTGTATGGAACCTTTATGGGTTCTTTGGCGACAGAAATGTTCTATATGGAACACTCTCGGGTTGTTTACAGAGGGTTCTATATAGAACCTTGGGGTATCTCTGGCGAGTCACAAAGAACCCCTAAAGAACCTTTTTGGCTAAGAGTGTCCGCGGATGCTGGTTGCAAGTTGAAAAAACAAATGTCCCCACCAGGAAGGCTAGCTATTCTTTTGGCACCTTATAAGTCCTGATAAAACACGATGAATTTTCCAAATGAAAGGGCCGCTCTTTTGTGTGCACAGTTTCCTTTAATTGGTAAGACGTGGTTGCTACCCAGATATCGCCGGCTACAAAAGATGCTAATTTCAGAACAATGGATATATACCAATTAACGGAAACAATAGATGCATTTAATTGCCTCCATTGTTAAAGACACAACCCCAGTAGCCGGAGGCGAGCACTGCTCGTTTGTTCTTCGATATGAGACGGTCAAAGTTTACTCTCTGGAGACCGAAAGTACACTGGAACCTCCCTATTGAAGAGTCCTAGTGGGCATGATGAAGATACCACTAATTGAGGGGTGTACAGTTTTCGACGGGGAATCGAACCCACGACGACACTGGTGAATGATGATATTCTAGTTCTGGTGAGATAGGATTAACGTATTACCATTGATTTCTGATATTATGTGTCAGTTCCATGCACCCCATTCCCATGGTTGTGTATAGAGTTTAATTAGTACATTTTTAATTGAATCAGTCGAAGACGGCGAAGTCTTGTGTTCATGGTACCACCGGGTTACAACCAATGGTAGGCTACTTCATTATGTTGATATTATGCATATGATTGAGAATACAAATCCGTGATTGGCTGATCAGTAGAAGTCTACGCGCCAGTGGCGGTTGGCATGGGCCTAGCGATGACACGATCACATCAATCCAGGCCTAGAGAAGTCCATTCAATGACCTACATCGTCTCTCAAAATCCCAAACGCACAATGAAGGCACGCGACCAAGTGCTCAGTCGAGTGTGCGCATGTTTCAACTTGGCCTACCATCAAAAATCTTATATTAGGCCTATCGATCCATTTCCAACTTATCATTGAGTTTTTGGGCACTTTCAGGCCTACTTGAGCACCGAATGAAAGAGCCATAGTCAACATACTTGGGCACGAAAACGAAACAATTTCTCATGGGAAAAGATGTGTTTCGTCGGTTGGAATGTTTTCGTCCGCTGGTGACAATCTTTTTTCTTTTATGACAATAGCAGTCGGAGTCATGGGTCTCGACCCAGAACACTTGGTCAATGCTGATTCAGAGTCGGTCTGACAAGAATTTGAAATGACTGAGGGAGATTTTAAGTTGCATTACTCAGGGCGTCTATAAAACTAAGACCTAAGACCTAAGGTTCTATAAAACTAAGACATTCAGAGGAGCTTAGTTTTATAGGTCTTAGGTCCGATTTTTTAAACGATAGTTAAGGTAAACCGCAGTTTAACCATCGGCTTTTCTGACAAACCGTGAATTAACCAAAATAAACCTTTTGACATTTAGAATGTTTGGCTATCAACGACTCATAAAATCGAAAAATTCACTTCGATTAACAAACAGATTGTGAACTGAGGGTTAGTGAAACCCGATGGTTATCTTAGCCATCATTTAAAAATCGGCCCTTAGTTTTATAGATTCTAGTTTTATAGATCTTTGTTTTATAGATCTTAGTTTTATACTTTTATAATTTTTGCTTATACATGTACATGTATTTCAGTGGCCGGTTGCTCAAAACTTACGATAGCGCCAACTTGGTGTTGGCGCTAACTTAATGTTAGATGACGTAAAAATCCCTTGTCGTTTTACGTCATTTAACATAAATTTTTGTGCAACCCAGCCCTGGGTGTCTATAAAACTAAGACTAAGGCTAAGATACTTTGAGCTTGGTAGGTTGCAAAAGACTCAGCTATAGTACACTGAACCAACAAAAGAAACCAATAGAAATTCATGTCACCAATCTTTTTTCTCATCATGTTTTGTGGTAATGCATTCAAATTTAATAACTGAAAATCAACACGATGTGAAAATACAACACAAATGTCGCCACGCGAACGAGAGTAGGCGACGCATTCTCCTTTTGACTTGCTTAATTAGTTTATTAATAATTAACCCCAGGGGTCGAGGTATGCGGTTGCCGGGTGACATCTCCCTGCTTCAGTCGAAGAATTCCTATAGGTTCTTTGCATCGGAATGGTATAGTCACCGATCCGTCCCCATCCATCAATTTGCACGTAGTGCAGTCGTGTTTGTTTTAGGTTTGTTCCCTGGGCGCGAGGCTGTTTCATTCCTGGCGCACGCGCACACGCCGGAACAATAAGCCGGCTAAAACATCCGTCCGTGGCCGCCGTCTACCCTACTGCAAACAGTGGGGGTAATCAATAGGGATTGAGATGGAATTACAGTGGGAAGCCGTCGCCTGCCGTCGACCAAACCATGTTGAAGAACGACAAAACTCCGGCACACGACCGATTATTGGACGGATGCTAAAATAGCCTCGGCGTGTGACGGTATTTGTGGCTTGCACACGCGGCCGCCCTCGGTAACCCAGCTATAGGACCAGAAAAGGGAATGTAAAACCAGCTGCCCTGACAAAAATAGGGCTGAAA
The DNA here is from genome assembly GCA_002633025.1 of Notospermus geniculatus. NCBI lineage: Eukaryota > Metazoa > Nemertea > Pilidiophora > Heteronemertea > Lineidae > Notospermus > Notospermus geniculatus. Next base: position 233,257 of record NMRB01000489.1, read on the forward strand.
CGCTGAGAGAAAGGGCTTCATAACGCTAGGGTTCCGCAGGGAACCGTATTTGGCCTGTTACCGTGAAGGGCATTTGCGGTTTGTAGCCGTTGTGAGAGCGAAATTGATGGGGGAGCCGCTGTTTTGGGTGACAACCACGGGCAGGTCCTGGTGAGATCTTTGGAGGAATTGCAGGGGCTGCCAAAGCCGGCACTGAATGAGTTGTGCCCCTTGTAGCCCTGATATCACATCATGACTTGGCTTGAAAATCACGCCGTAATAGGGTGTAATAAGAAAACCCACACCCGGTAGAAAGTGTCCTAGTACACTCAGCTATTGTATGTTAGTCATTGATATCTTTAGCCATGGACATTATCCCTCCGCCGATCAACAAAGAGACGTATTTTCAACTGGCGCCGGAGCGGACGTTGCTCCTTTTCCGAACTCTGGCTTGAGTCACCTCACTGACACACACGAATACGGTACGATGATCGTGGCATGATATCAGTTATTGTACGGATCATTTCCTGGTCATTCGAAGGTATTTCCCTTCCGATTTCCGTCACACCTCACGAGTACTAACAATCATCAGAGGCATAAAACAGGGTTACATCCAGACTCCAACCAAAGCGGCAGGCCCAGGTTCGAATCCAACCGGGGTCATATGGGATTTCACTCCCGGATCTTCGCGCCCGTCGCATGGGACATTAAGCCGTGGTACCTTGTACCTCAGTGTTTCTTTGCAAGGGCAAGTAAAAGACCCCATCCAAGTGAGGAACATTAGTAGCTTGAGATGGCCTCTTCCGTACCGTCACCAGGGCGAATAATGCTATGGCTTCGGCCCTGACGGAAAAATGTTCAATACAATACAATACAATACATTACTCCAACCAAAATCTTTTGATTCTCCTCAAAGACATTTTATGGTCGCTTTTAAAAGTTCATTTCTGTTCACCCCCAATCAGTTGTCTCTAAATTCGCTATGTTCATGGTGTTGAAGGTTTAACTAGTCGTATCCGGTAATATCTGGTGTCTCGGCCCTTATTCTTTTCAAAGAATGAATGGGACATTTTTACGGGTTTGAATTTGAACCAATTAAAGTCAAATGGAGCCAGTTTTTCTGGTCATTGCCAAGTTATGTCCCTGAGCCAGACCGCAGTGGCGGGACCCCGCGCCACTCATTGACGAACTGCTGATCGAAAGGGCAACGCCCGATCATGAATATTAGAACTGCGCTCACAGATAAAAGTTTGACTTCTGACACTTCGCTCACAGTCTGAATACCAACCACTAATTGCTTGTCAACAAAATTATTCCAAAATATGCTATTTTATGGCATATTTCATTGAGAAAATATTGCCGTTTCTACCTGTACTTGGTTGACACAATGACAAGAATGTAACTACCTTCGCCTCCCGGCATAACGTTTAGTAACGAAAACAACAATAAGTGTGATTTTGTGCGCCCTGTATAGAACGGGTGATGTGTCAGACCCACATCGGTCACCTCCTTGAAGGATGGTTGAATACTACGACCAAAAGATCTGATGGGTGTCTATTTTTGCAAGATCTGGGCCTGAAGACATAACCCTGGACTCTCTCAGTATATTTTCTCATAATGGGACGATAGCCGACTTTTTCAAAAGGTGTCACTAGTGGTTAAAACAATTGAAATGAAACTGACATCCCGGTCCTGATCAATTTCCCACACCAGAAAAGGTGTCCCGATTGTATTAGGACCGGGTTTCCTTCGGTGTGCTGCCCTCTATCGAGCTAGGATCCCCATTGTTTGCTTATAGGCCTTAGATCTATTGTGACAACTACACTCATCCTGAGAACATCAGGGGTTCTGAGCGCTGGCTCCCTTCGTCACCGCACACCGGTGAGGAAGGGAGTCAGCGCTAAGAACCCCTGATGTTCTCAGGATGACTACACTGGTCGCCCAACTGCAATATTCCAAAGCTCGTTAGATTTTCATTGCAATCTCGCGAGAAGGCCCTCTGGTGGCGAAAGCCAAACCAACAGCTCAAGGTCACAGGCAAAGATGATAAAGGTCAAGAGTACAATACGAAATAACCATTGGATGACTTGAGTGTGGGTCAAGCCACGAAGCGCTTTATTGGCCCTGCATGGCTAAACTGTTCCGGGAGCGAATTTCTTGAAAAACACCAACCAACCCTGAGGGTGTAGTCCCAGTTGTGTGGTAATATGAACCATCGGCTACAATGAAGTGACTTGGCGGAACTATTCCAATCTGCAACAGGAGGAGGATAGTTGTGTCCCCTGAGGGGCCGCCGATAAAGTCCTCTAAATATTCAACAGATAAGAAGAAACTCCGGTTCCGTTTACAAGAATTTCAAACAAATATTCACGCAGAAAAAACACGTTTAAGTGAGAAGCCGCCCGTAGGCCTGGATATCAAATTGAAATCGTTTTTTGCACCAAATCGTTGCCGAGGGCCGTTTCTTTGACTCGTATGACGACCTTTACAAGTCAATCTGGTCGCTTCCGACCGTCCCGGGGGAACCAGCCGAACAAAGCTAGAAAAAAAGACCGGAATTTCTCGTTTCCTTTTGGCAGGTTATTTCAACTTGTTACTTTCCGGACGATTAGGAAAAAAA
>NMRB01000489.1:236912-257348 GCA_002633025.1 Notospermus geniculatus
TTTCTTGTCTTTTATCATTACAGCCGCCGCCTCCTCCGATCCTTCCGTCCTCAACAAGTACCAGATGGGATTCAACGAATGTGCAAACGAGGTCATTAGATATCTCAGCTCGATAGAGGGCGCTGATGTCGAAGTGAGAGCGAGGCTCCTCAGTCATCTCGCCAACTGCATCACGGGAGTAGCCAACGCCAGTACGGCTGCGCAGAATGCAGTTGCCATGATTACGCAGCCACCACCAGTCCCAAACAACCCGCACATGCGGCCAGCACCCCACAAAGTCATGAACCAGAATTCAGGAAACATTCCTCTGGCGCCGAAGATGCCGATCTCACCGCAGACGACGGAGATAAACAACAACACCATTACGTCTGTGCATACGTCACCAGTTGCAACCCAATCCGCCCCAATGCCGGTGCCAAACATGAACTCGAACAGAAATTTAGTCACTTCGCCGGTGCCGAAAGTTCAAATCATGCCAAGCAGGTTACCATCTGGGGAAATAGCTTTCGTTATCCCGGGAAACATCCTGCAACAGGGACAAATGCCCAGTTACGTCATTCCTGTTTACACCGGAAACATGAACCAAACGCCTACGTCAGCGTCTTCACCGCCTGCTTCTACGATCACAACAGCCTCGGTTTCGCCATCCCATTCCTCACCAATGCAATCCGGTTCACCATCATCGTCATCACTGTCTGGCCAATCACCTGCTGCCGCGTCATCATTCTCCGGGTCGCCGGGGTCAGATCATACAGTGTCGCCATCTACCAGCTCATTTTCACCCTCCACGCCAGTGACGAGTCGTAACAAACAACTAGAAGAGAGTCCTATGCACCATCCACTGCTGCATTTAAACAACAACCCTCTCAATATTAAAGAGGAAAACGTGTGGAGACCGTGGTAGCCAAAAAGTCTTCAACTATCTTTTTTGGTGCTAATTTGTAATGTAGTTTTTGTCAGAACGTTTGCCGTCTCATGACTTTTTCTCCTTCTCTTGGGGACTACATAGAACTTCTGTCACTTTCTGAGAGTGTACTTTTGAGTTTACCACAGTGTACTTTTTGTCAATTCCACGGTACCTGTTTTACATTATTTTAAACTGACGCATACTTTGAAAATGTACGAGTATATAATTCGTACCTGATGACCCTGCACTCGGATTGGAAAACATTTGAACCTACCGTCTTGGATTTGGAATTACTTCTATAGTCTCCTATGGTATCGTCATAACAATATCTTTTCCTTAATGCGAGCGGAGAACAAGGCCCTCTTCGTTAAGCTCATTGCCAGAACAATGTTCTTAACTTAAGTACTTTGTTGGGGAACAATCTCTATTTTCGTGTTATCTGGTCGTATATGAAAAATATATGCAAATATTATATGTTATGTAGTACTTTTCATCCCAGCTAGGCCAAAGAGTCTTATATGCTAATTGTACATAATGTGCGAAGTTCTTGGCACTAGTGAGGTGGAATTGAACATGTATTCCGTTCCAACGTATCTTGAACCACAGTTCCGTTGTGTCATGTACATTGATGTATTAGACTTACAGGTTCAGTTGCGGTGGAACAGAAATTACCAATGTCTTTCTAGGTGCGATCTTTAAGATCGTATCCTCATCCAGGCCTGCGGCCGAAATACTTAAAAAATGTAGTATTTGTTTCAACTTAGACGTACCCAGATTGGCAGTTCACTTTACATGTGTTACATGTGTAAAATGTACTACAATGTCCGGCCAACGTTGCGTGGAACTTATTTTTAGTGATAGATAGAATTAGCGTAGGTTTAGTTTTATGTCTCAGTAATGAGGGGTCATTTAGTGTATTTGCGGACGGACCGAGTTCACCTTACTCCAAAATTGGTAAAAAGAATCGAACCAACCATTTTCTCTCTGTTCACCAACAAACATTTCATTTACCCACTCGTTCAAATAAATCACAAATTCTGAAATATTTTTTCAATTCATCACCGTCCAAATCAGTAAGTTGCATATATAATATAATATAATCCGACTGGAATGAGCAGAATTACGAATGATATGACGTCACGGTTAAGATGGACAAGGTGCAGAAACCAACGACAACAACAACCAAAGTGGTCATGATGCACCACGCCAGAATAAAACCCTGGTTGAAATCATCATCTCGTAATGCTCCAACGGCCATGTGTACTTGTTCATTTGGCGATTTTTCTCCGCGAATCAGCGTCGGTTTTGCTTTTGTCGTGTGTCTGCCTAAATTTTTAGTCGGTTGGTGGTCGACTTACCTCAAAAGCATTCACTAAATGACCCCTTTGTGAGTGGTGTACGGTATCTTCATTATGTGGATGATTGTTTGTCAGATTGAAATCGATTGTGTGAAACTGGATTGGATGTGGAGATGTTGCGCGGCGGCCCGACTCCGACTTCAACTACGAGAATGAATTGCAGTCCGCTATGGACATCCTTGATAAAAACGATTTGCATGATATAAGTTTTCAGTTCGTCAAACACCATAAATTGAAGGCAGAAACATTTGCCCTTATAAATCGGAAGTGCGGATAAATAATGAATATTGAAGTCGTAATCCTGAGTCGTTACGACTTGAAACACGACTATAATATTTGCGATTTACGTGCACTTCCGATTACGAGTCAAAATTATTCTGCCACAAAGTCATGGCATTTTACGATTTGCAAACGTCTATCAAATCGTTTTTATCAAGGATGTCTGTCTACAGCGGACTGCAATTCATTCTGGTAGTTGAAGCCGGAGTCGGAGTCGGAAAGCTGCGCAACCTCTCTAATGGTGATGTTGAGGTTAACGTTAATGATGTTGATGATGGTGACGTTGATGATGAAGATAGTGAGTGTTAACTGTAGAAAGCTCCATAGGTGTTTTAGTGAGAAGCTGCGGACTGTGTACTTAACTGTGTAAATATTGTTTCATACATTAGATATCTCGCCGATTTAGTCTTTCACTAGTGTTCATATCGAGCGTACAATTGCAATTTGAATAAAAATTGTTATAGTTTAAAGACGGATTTTCGTTCCTTTGTCTTAGTTATGTTTGCTTGTCTTGTTTTCTCGACTTCCGTTCAACGTCTATAATGCTAATACAGGGCCATTCTTCAACTGGTTCTGTGTGTTTTACAGCGTTTTAGCAACAGCACGGACATGACGGTTCTACATGTACACATGTAGTTCCCGATGCTTGTTGCTGCAGAACCGCGCATACGATGACGTCACGCCCAAATCTGTTCTCGAAACCTTCTGATGACGTCATGACGCCACGAGAGGAAGGGGAAGATAAAAAAAATACTTCCTGGCGTATGAGGAAGGAGCTGATGTTTGCTTTGGGGTCTCGGCCAATTCATAGAGGGGGATATTCATACGTGCATCAAATACATGTACAGCCTCTAAGAATCGAACCAACGAACTCATAGGTGACAGGCCCCCGACGTTTTCGTCGCGCCACTCTGGTGCAAAAGCCCTCAAGACACAGTAAGAAATCATCCTGTATCGTGGGTGCAACACCCACGGGTATAGGGAACCAACATAGGTACAGAAAACTCACTGCGAGGAAGACGGGCCGACTGTCAAAAATATTCCATGGCAATGGGTTCTACTTGNCAGTTCTAAAGTGCAAATCTACTCAGAATTTCAGGGGAAAACTAATTAGAGGCCTGCATTAACCATCCCCTATTTGTTTAATCAAGGATCCCTGTGCCAGTTACGCAATACTTCTCAAGGTCAGAGGTCAAGGTCACAGATAACTAGCTCTAGAGTAGTAAACCTATCATCGGAAACCATAGACATCGCTCCGATGTCCTGCTCTTGTTCTGGTAGTTGAAGTCGGAGTCGGAGTCGGAAAGCTGCGCAACCTCTCTAATGGTGATGTTGATGTTAACGTTAATGATGTTGATGATGTTGACGTTGATGATGAAGATAGTGAGTGTTAGTCACGATAATTGTAAAAAGCTCCATAGGTGTTTTAGTGAGAAGCTGCGGACTGTGTACTTAATTGTGTAAATATTGTTTCATACATTAGATATCTCGCCGATTTAGTCTTTCACTAGTGTTCATATCGAGCGTACAATTGCAATTTGAATAAAAATTGTTATAGTTTAAAGACGCATTTTCTTTCCTTTGTCTTAGTTACTGTTTGCTTGTCTTGTTTTCTCGACTTCCATTCAGCGTCTGTAATGCAGGGCCATTCTTCAACTGGTTCTGTGTGTTTCTAACAGCGTTTTAGCAACAGCATGGACATGATGTTCTAGTTCCGATGCTTGTTGCTGCAGAACCGCGCATATGATGACGTCACACCCATGGAAATCTGTTCTCGAAACCTTCTGATGACGTCATGACGCCAAGAGAGATGGGGAAGATAAAAAAATACTTCCTGGCGTATGAGGAAGGAGCTGATGTTTGTTTTGAGGTCTTCGGCCAATTCATAGAGGGGGATATTCATACCTACATCAAATACATGTACAGCCTAAGGCTAAGAATCCATTCACGCGATTTTCGTGCCACGCGATGTCGGTCGTGGACAAAGGATGCGACATCGCGCGGCACGGAAATCGCGTGAATGGATTCTTAGCCTAAGAATCGAACCAACGAACTCATAGGTGACAGGCCCCCGATGTTTTCGTCGCGCCACTCTGGTGCAAATCCCTCGAGACTAGAACATTCACACAGTAAGAAATCATCTTGTATCGTGGGTGCAATACCCACGGGTATAGGGAATCAACATAGGTACAGAAAACTCACTGCGAGGAAGACGGGCCTACTGTCAAAAATATTCCATGGCAATGGGTTCTACTTGGTTCTAATTTGGGTCCTCCAGACCCATGGCGTCTATCACCATGAGTACTGTAAGCAACGGCCACGGGTACATGTACATGTACATGTAATTTATACCCAGTTTCATATGTGAACACGTGGAAAATGTGCTAAAAACCTGGACAAGGAAGTTACCCATGTCCATGTATATTCTTGGTACAGTGGACCAACTTGTTCTTACAGTGCATTATTTTAGGATACTACATTGTACATGTAAGTGATGGTGCGATGAGGTTTAGCGAAGTTTTCACCGGACTCTGAACCGAAGGATGGTATAGAAATGTCGTAACCGCCTTAAACCGGACGTTTAACGGGAAAAAGTACGATATTATTGCCTTGTTGTAAATGAATAAACCAATGAATGCTGATTATCAGGTTTAGGACTCAAGTACCATCGCCGTCAAAACACTTGATGATTCCCTGGGAGTGTTCTAGAGACACTCGAACTGGTCAAACCTGATCGATGACCAGACGATATCGGAAGATTGTCTAGGTCAATGATCAGCCGACAGTGGCTTTATCCTGGTGGAAAAATTATTATTAATTATTAATTCGCTTCTTTTATTGTGTTCTTTTCTTTTAGTAATTACTTTCTCTACCAATTAGTTTATCATATTGTCTTCTATCTTTGTTTTTAATCTTATGTTTTAATTATGTAATCTTATGTCTTAATTATGTAAATCTTATGTAATCGTATGTCTTAATTATGTAAAGCGCCACAGACAAACACGTTTTAATGTGGCGCTATATAAATGTACATTATTATTATTATTATGAAAATAGGTCCAAAATCATCGCAATGTCTGTGAGAGGGAGACACGTTCATTATTATACCATAAAAATGGTTAACCAAAAATAGATAAGCTCGCTTATCTATTAAGCAGAGGTGTCCGAGAAGGCCCGATTCAGGCGCGGATCCCCATTTTCCGGTGACTAACGTTAGAAAATTGCCCTTTTCCAAAGCACCACAGAATTGCCTTTTAATTTGTCCCTCAGATGCTAGGAAATCGCATCAACGACCTTCTAGATTTCAACATTTTCTGGGGGGGGGGGGGCAGACCCCAGACCCGCCGCCGTGGCTTCGCGATTTCAGCGCTTGCCTTTATCGGTTAGCCTGTAGCCTTCTGTGCCCCTCACCCCTTTACCAGAATCCTGGATCCGCCGCTGGATAGAGGTAGGCCTATACGGTACACAAACACGCTGGCCAACAATGACCTAACATACCTTTGTTCGCCAGCCTGTTCGTACACCGTATACCTCTATGTGAACTCAGCCTAAAGCGGGGTTCATTGGCGCACGGATCTGGGCGCATGTTCCCGAAGCCTTCGTTAGGTTAACGATGTCGTTAAAACTGGTAAAATGCATAGCGTAACGACATCGTTAACCTTACGACGGCTTCAGGAACATGAGTCCCAGGGGCCATGTTCCCGAAGACGTCGTTAGGTTAACGATGTCGTTAGAACTGGTAAAATGCATAGCGTAACGACATCGTTAACCTTACGACGGCTTCGGGAACATGGGTCCTGGTCCGTTTCCAGTCCATTTGCCCCTGGTTTTCAGGATACGATAACACAAAAACCAATTTGATCTATTTTTGCGGATCCGAATCGGACAAAATCTGTGTGCCAATGAACCCCGCTTAAAGCCCCTGTCACATATCCACTCCGCGGCCCGTACGGCGAGTATTAAAAACAGACATTTTGGCCAATTTCTACGGTGCCCAGTTTGATCTAGTCTAATTTCCGCTTATCTATTGAGGCGATATTCGGCATAATTCATCTTAGATCCGAGTTTCAGTCTCTAAAATCCACGGCAAGCCGCCGGGTGGGGAAAATCGAACGGGCCCGGTGGATTTGTGACCTAGGCGATAAGAGAGATTCCATTGCTCATCTCTTCAGAGCACTTACATGTGCTCATTATTACTTGCACTGTCAAACTCATTTTAATTTTCGAGCTGCAGAAGAGAAACCGATTTATAATCCTGTTTTATGTCTCCCAATGTTCTCATGTTTTGCATTTTGAACCAGAATTCACCTCGAAGACTATGGAGAGTAGGCCCTTTACGCCCCATTAACTTACTTATTATCATACGTATAAAAACCTTCCCAGCCAATTTCCCGTGTGCTTCGTCTGTCCGACTACGTCCCATGCGGTAAGAAGTGCGCTGACCCGCTCCGCCACACGCGCGGTATGCGCCGAGACAATTTCGATATGAGAAGGCCTACTTTGTTCAGACACGGCTGTAGGCCTTTATCTCTTTGTTATCATTGTCATTGGATGGTCCGCCACGGGATGAATGGGACAGCTGGCTGCTCGACAAAATTTGTTTACCAGAACTCAAGTTTGGAAGCGCTCCAAACACGTGGGTATAGTTTCCCGCCAAAATCGACAACTCGTGCCACACGCATGCGCATGCTTATTCAAGGAAGACCAACATGGTGCTGGAGTATGAACCAGCACACTTCTTTGACCGACTACAGTTGTGTAGGTTGCGAGTTCGATTCAGCAGTTGCAAACAACACAAGGTAGGAATCCACCATTGATTTTCAAGCTGACTTGCTTTGCAACTGGGTTGCGTTGCAACTGAGCACTCGATCGCCGTAGTGGACTCGCCTGGCGTGATTTCCACCAATGGCGAAGATGTGGTCAATTTCAGTCGGCAATCGGTCGGCGACCGGTATCAGTTCCTTGCGATCGTATTCAATCGCAGGTAGCAGGTTGCAAAGCAATTCGCAACGCAGAAAATCAGCAGTGGATTCCTAGCTACAGCGATCAAACAAGAAGACGGCAGAATTCAGGGCGACAGAATGAAATATAATCTGACGGAGTCATCTGGTTTCCTCCTGCGATGCAAATGCCACTCAATATTATCTACGGCTGATGATATCCTTTGACGCCGACGGGCGATTACTTCAAATCTAATCGAGTAATGGTCAAAGCTCAGAGGTCCTTAACAGGTGTGAGAGGAATCAGCGTCCTAGGAATGCAGATCCACCAAACATATAGCCCGCTATAATTGTAAGGTTATATTAGAATGCTCATAGTCTCTCTAGGGCCGGAGTTAGTTTTTTGGTCCTTGGGGGTAAAAGCCTCTCTAGGGGCTGGGGGGCAGAAGACATTTTTTGCCGTTTTTTGCCGTTTTTTGCCCAAAATTGCATGAAAAGCACGTTTTTTGGTTGGCTGTGGGGGGCAACTGCCCCCACCCCTGCTAAATACGGCCCTGCTCTCTAGCCATATATTCTAATCCCTCGCTGAACAATAAGACCGGACTTTCATTCCAGGGGACTTGGATTCCTTTCACACCGGAATCTGAACTTCAAAACGTAAGATACACAGTGTAATACTTGGTTTTTGTTTGTCCCGGTGCCAGCTTACATCACGATAGAATAAATCCATCTGCTCATGTTCTAACAATGCCGGCAGCTCTCTTACAAGTTTATTTTCTGAAACATTTTTTCCATTCGTAACCCCGGAAGTTGACATCACGTGTATATACTTCTGAAGTTTCTGCAAATATGTCGAGAAGTTTGTCCACTCGTGCAGTGTCTTTTTCATGCAGACCCTGTCTTCAGACCTTTGCTTTACAGAACACGAGAGTCTGGTTCTCCAGATGCCACTAGCAGAAGTAGGCCTACTCCACATCTCAAAAACGAGGAAGCTGCTTCGCGCCTAAAAGATAAAATGTCCTCACGCTATTGATAAATGAGTGCATTCTAAAATGAAAATGACATGTAAATAGCTTTTCAGTCGCCACAATTCTACGTATTGGTCTTGAGAACGTTTCATTCGCGCGAAACGACATCTTATTCGCGTGCGAGGCGCGGGAAACTCGACTTTTTTTCATGATACCGGAAGAGCTCAAGTTCCGCGCCAAAAGATAAGATGGCCGACTTATTTTTGGCGGGAAAAACCTATTGATTGGCTTTGTTGTTCCAATAGGCCCCTGCGCTCAGCACTCACGAGAGCCATCTGCGCCGAGCATATAAAAGATCTTTCACGACCCATTGAAAATGATCAGGGAAGGATAAATTCGACAAATAACAATCGAAAATGGGAAATATTCAGGCCAGTGAGTCAAGTCATTGAGAGGAACGTGGGCCACGTGTACGAACGCCTAAACAGCCCGCATTCAAGACATGTCAATAATTGGGCCTGCAGAGATTTTATTAATGCGCATTTTTTTCGATTTGTCGTCAGCCGAGTCGGTGGGAATCTCTCCAGGAGCGCTCTTCCACGAGAAAGCCAGGCCTGGTTGAGTTTAGGATGGGAACTTGTGAACTCACTTACTTAATATGGGTCAGAGGTGTGCACCCTTTGCTCCGACCCATTGTGCAGGCGAGACTTAGTATTGTTTATAAGGTAAAAAGAAAATGCAAATTTAAGATATACTCACGTTCCTCTCTTCTTTATGTCAGTATTGTATGATGTACTAGGCCTAGAATCGGACCAAATTACCATTAAATTATTGATACAATGTTTTTGATGTCAAGATACTACATGAATCAAAGGGACATGATAAACAGAGTCCATGGGAAAGTATTCTTCGCGATTTGATATCAAGACTTCATCACCCCTGCAATCTATTGACATCATTTTTCCACTTGGTATGCAACATAGAGCACAAAAAAAACGACACACAAAATGATTTTAAAAGTAAAGTCCTCTCCGAATTTCGCAAATTTTCGATCCCAACCGGGGTTTTCCTCAGGCACTTTCCAGTAGAGATCCCAGAAGTGAATGAGCAAAATCTCTACCAGAAAATGCCTGACGAAGACCCCGCTTGGGGTCGAAAATTTGCGAAATTCGGAGACGACTTTACTTTTGCAATCGTTTTTTTTTTTACAATCGTTTTTCCACTTGGCAAATGAAATACTTACTAGTATAGCCACGTTTTGATTTAAAACAAAGGGGCGCCACTGGTGTCATGTTCGGTAGTATGTAAACATTGGGCCATTTTTTAAATGATGGCTAAGATAACCGTCGGGTTTCATTAACCCTCAGTTGACAAACTGTTTGTTAATCGAAGTGAATTTTTCGATTTTATGAATCGTTGATAGCCAAACATTCTAAAAGTCAAAAGGTTTGCTTTGGTTAATACACGGTTTGTCAGAAAAGCCGATGGTTAAACCGAGGTTTACCTTAACTGTCGTTTAAAAAAACGGCCCATTGAAACGTTTCAAAAGAAACGGGCAAAATGAAACGACCAAAAAACATGCTAAATCTGAAGTTGCATGGCAGACACGGTGTAATTTTGTTATTTTCAGTTCATTTTTGGCACTTTCATGACATAATAGCATAATATTATTTTTTATGTTGTTGTTCATCTCAAAATCTCTCAAAACACACGTCTCCCGTTCAAAACACACGTGTTGTTATTGTTTACATGACACCATGCTTCCCATTCATTCAAGGTCTCCGATCCCAAATATGGAAGTCATCGCTTCAGAAATTTTCTGTGCGATTATTAATTACCTTTTATCATATACTTTCTCTATATGTCACTCGACTGCTCAGGGATATTTTCAATGTTTACATACTACCGTCATGTTCCGCCTCCGATCACAGCTTGAAAGCCGAGATGTTGGACATATCATGCACTCTTGAAGCCGGAACCAGTTATCAGAGACAATTCATAATTAACACGTCGATATCCGGTCTTTTTTTCAAAACAACTACACTGTAAATAAATTACAATCAAGGTCATCATGAAAGGTTATTGCATACGCATTACGCCGACACTGCTGCATTTTTCATGTTTACATTTTCATTTTTCATTTCATTTACGATTTCCCAAGGCTAGCCTGATGGTGTTTATCCCGCGACGACGTAACAACTAAAATATGTCGCCTTGACGTCAGTGTACACAGGCTGAACCTGTTAAAGGGACTCTAGAGGCAGCTTGCTAATGGGCTACTAACAGTAGGCCTACTGCGACTATACAACAGGTGGCGCTAGTAACCATGAACTCATGAATTGTGGATCGGCTTGTGACATTGATGAAATCATCCTTCAAAAATGATGCCCAAGTTGGATCCTCATGCATCAATCCTCTGTTAGTAATCATATCAATGTGCACTAAAAAGCTGCCTCTGGAGGCCCTTTAAGGCCTCCTGGAAGGCTTTTGAAGCTTGGCGCACGAACAAGTTAAATCTGCCTGCCAACATTTGGAGAAAATGCATGAAATATGCTTGTTCCACTGGTCCTGTAAAGTATTGGATGCTGAATGACGTCTGAGCCGTCATGGCCGTGGTTACACTACATAAAATCCCCGGGTTTTCGGCAGTCACACCTATGAATTGCCGGGCTTCAAGAAATCCGTGTCTGAAAAACACGGGTTTTTGAAACACGGCAAGCTCACCCTGTTTTTCGATATCCCCGTGTTTTCGTTAGTTCTTAGCACGGCTATGGCGCAGCCACTAAGTGACGTCGTTTTCGCGCCTCAACAATAGGGAGGTTTCGCAAATCTGACGAAATACGAAGTACGAAATACGAAATTGGACTTCACTTCCATGACGTAATGTATTTCAGAACATGGTTGGTACCACAAATATCGCCTGCTGCAAGAGCGTCTAGACCGTTAGACCGATAGAGTTACAGTGTATTTTAAACTTTGAAATTTATCTTTCGTTTCCACTTCGTAGATACGAAGTAGAAATTTGAAAATTCAAGATGCACCATAACTCTTTCGGTCTTGCATGATATGCTAAAAGACGCTCTGGCAGCAGGGACATTTGTGGTACCAACCACCTCCAGAAATACATTAGGTCCTGGATATGAAGTTGAATTTCGTATTTCGTACTTCGTTTTTCGTCAAATTTGCGAAACCTCCCTAATGTGTGCCACTACAGAAAGCGATACAGAAATGACAGAAGAGTCAGTGTAAGCAGCGCACCTGTCGCTGGGCTACTTAACTACAGTGTAGTAGTGTGACATCTCGCCGGGCTTTTCGTACACACGGGTCTAGAAAAACACGGATATTTTGAACAAGACTGGTGTAATGCATCACTTCCACTTTTACGACCAGCCAAAACGATCTGTCATGTCTGTGCTCCGACTTGTGACTGGCTGACGTAATTACGTCCATTTGGAGTTTCCCCGGTACCTGCCGAGAAGAACCTAATAGGTTTAATCCAAATCAGATTACGTTTTGAAGATAGGCTAATATACCCAACTTTGCCCCCACACAGCTCTGAATGGCATCTAATTTTGTTAAATAAATGTATGATTTGGTTGAATACTTCGTCGGTGTGTCATCATAATTGTCTATTTTAAGCAGAATGCTCATTACCGTACGTGTAAACTCATTCATTGGACCCTGGGACACACCAAAAGGGTGTTTACTGCGTCGAGCACTTCGAAACGAAGTTCACGTTTGAAATGGAAAGAATGCCTATGTTATTTCCTGCCATATCGTGACATACGACTATCTTTCATCTTTTGTAATTCATTTGTATATTTTCGTTATTCTCAGGTCAACTGCACGAAGCTTGGGAACGCCCACGCCGCAGCGCTCCGATAACTCCAATCATCAGGTTTACTTCCTCTAATTTGGTAGGCCAATATTATTGGTGAGGAGTACTGTGACCAGCAGCGATAGATATAGCCTACACACATAGACCTACACGCGGTCCGAATGATAGCACACTGACGCTTGACCAGCTCTGATATACAATGTGGGGCCTACAGTCACTGGACCGAAGTCTTCCATGGTCCGAAAATTGACGGGAAAATGCCGTTTCCTGCAGAAAGTATTATTATCTTCAGAGAATAAGCAAGAAGTCAATCTCCAGAATTCACGAATTTTCGACCCCAACCGGGGTCTTTTTCAAGTGGAACTTTACAATCTGAAACTCTAGAAAAGACTGAGCTGAAACCCAAATGTAGAACTAACACCTGTGTAGACAGGATGAGTGAGCAATTAAGGAAAGAAAAATTAAGGAAAGAATTCTGGAGATTGACTTCTTGCTTATTATCATTTTGTGTGTCAATTTTGTGTTTTCCGTGTCTTGGATCTTCAGAGAATAGATATTAAATGCGAGATTACGAAAAGAACATATCAAAATATGAAGGAAATTTGAAATAAGATAATATTCTTCATCCCCCGCGTGCTTTGAGACAATACGGAGGTTTAGAAATCACACGAGAAACGTAAACGTCAACGTTAATTTTTGTGCGGAAAATGCAATATAAAATCCGGTGAATAAAATCTTTCGTAAAGTTTACGTTTATCGTTTGATTTCTAAACCTCCCTAATGTATGCAGGTTTGTGACATGGGACGGTTCAGTATCGTTTGCTAAAAATAAAGCCCTTAGCGATGACACGTTGTGTCGTCCACCGCGTCTTGCACCGACTTACCGGGAACATACGCCCGACACCCCTAAGACACATCCCCACGAGCTACCGCCACCGCGAACCGACGCTCAGCGACCGCTGCAAGGTGTTTTTTCAAGTCGACGAAATATGTTAAAAGACGGGAAAATATTTGAGGAGACTATCTCGCANATTTTCGCACTTTAAACGATCGAATCAGTTCGCTCTTTTGAAAGAGCGATATTCGCTCCGTAAAGAGCAATCCCTAACTTCGATCTGAAGAAGAGCGAGAATTCGCTCTTAAAGATCGAATATTCACTCTTTGGAATTAAGAGAGTACATATGCTAAAAGACGCACTGGCAGCAGGGACATTTGTGGCACCAACCATGGCCCAGAAATACAGTAGGTCATGGAAGTTGAATGAAGTTGAATTTCATATTTCCTAATTCGTATTTCGTTAGATTTGCAAACCTTACTGTGGGCGATTCCTTCTACAATGCATGCACTGACCAAACTCGGACGGTGCCAACCGCAATAGGGTATAGGGATAGGAACACTGTCCCCAAATAATCTTTATGACATATTTATAAAGATTATAATCTTTATGGCATATACATGTAATCTTTATGGCATATAATCGTTATGATATAATCATTTTGACAAATAATCTGACATAATCTATAGACCGCCCGAAGTCGATAACCGTTCAGAAACCAATGCCACCCTATATCAGCTCATTTCTTTATAAAACAACCGACATATTTTGATTTCGATAGTTCTAGAAGATCAGAAAAATCTCCTCCATTTCACTTTCACGCCTATTTTATCCTTGGAACCCTGGTTACAGTGAATACAAACTTCCTCTCACATGTCACGACACAGGATGCCCAGTACCGCTACATCAACTAACCAGACAATACGATCTCATCATGTGTCATTAAACTTCAAAACCGTTTGATTATTCCTACCGTAAGGTCACCAACGACTCGCTGAGGGCCAAAACACTTCAAATTTCCTCAAATCCTCATCCAACTCAACGAGTATGTTAAATTTTAATACCAGTGTTCAGTGGTTGTTGAGGTAATTAAGATATTGTTCAATGTGTCGGAGATAAACTACTCCAATCTCAATGATTACTCGCTGTATTTTCCTTCAACATTCCTAAGGAAGCCAAGGTGATGATTAAACAAGCTCCGCTCTGACACGGGGCACATTTTATGGATTCGATTCCATTACTAGCGAGGTGTGGTCGTTGGCAACATGTTACAAGATAATATTGTCGGTGGGCAAGAATTTGCGGCCAGATTGTTTCTAAGCAGGTTTGACAAAGATTGGCCACTTGTTTGCAAAACCTGCCGCATATGCGGAGGGATCGACTTGGAACCTCCATATAAAGGACACCTTGGAGCCTGTGGCACCTCTCTATGAAGGACACCTTTGGAGGGATGTGGAACCTCTCTATAAAAGACACCTTTGGCGGGATGTCATTGGAGGGATGTGGAACCTCTCTATAAAGGACATCTTTGGAGGGAATGGAACCTCTCTATAAAGGACACCTTTGGTGGGATGTGGAAACTCTCTATAAAGGACACAATTGGAGGGAATGGAACCTCTCTATAAAGGACACCTTTGGTGGGATGTGGAACCTCTCTATAAAGGACACAATTGGAGGGACGTGGAACCTCTCTATAAAGGACACCTTTGGTGGGATGTGGAACCTCTCTATAAAGGACACAATTGGAAGGAATGGAACCTCTCTAATCGAAAGATGCAAAGAATATAATGATTGTATTCCTCCAATCGCATTGGTAGGAAATACCTTGATTAAAAGATTCAAGGAAATGAGTGAGCAGCAGTTGTACTTTACCACTTATAGACACAGGGTAATATCGTGCTAATTGGCGAAATGTCTACACTTCCTTCAGGCTTCAAGTTCTGTAACTTTTGCCCTTCATTTTGCACTCTCAGCATCACCTACTAACACGATATAAGATCCTCGTAAAGGCTGAACTGAAAAAAGAAGCATCTTTTCTAACGTGGAGGCCTAGGTCCATTCTGCAGTCCAAGTCGCTTTCGCATCAACTTAAACCATTAGTTTATTGGGGCGATTCTCTTGTGTAAGCTGGAGTGAACCAGGCCCCGAAGTGGTAGAGAGAGCCGAAGTAAAGAATTCACTATCAATTTGGTTATCTCCAACATGAAGCATCTGTTTTCTAATCCAGGCCCGAGGCAAGGAGAATATTCTTTGCCCATCTCTATTCTTCCTCGGTTACTTTCACTCACAAATAATCCCCGTAGTTACTCCAATAACGAAGGTGTCATAGAATAGGTATTGAATATCAAATCAGCCAGTAACACCAATTTGTAACTTAGAAACTAATTTGTAACCATTAGAGTTGGTCTCTATGACAATGTCATGACAATGCTCGGAGATTAAACAGTGTTATCAAAGCCTAACAATGAATATTAAAAATCCATAACAATTTGTACAAAAGGGGTGATATGAAGAGAAGAAGGGACTACAACAGGGTTTAATTAGCGTTTATTGGGTTGGAAGGGGGTCGCCCCGGGCGGATGGACACGTTGGAACGTCAGTGGTGCGTACTGGCTCACGCCGGACCGGGCGGAATCGGCGCGAGAGAATGGAGTAATTCTGGGCATATGTCTCCGGTCGTGGGACATGGCCCCTCGCCGCGCTCGGACGGGCCAGGACCTCTTGGCAACAAATCCAAGTACCACTTAAAGCACTTCACCGGCAAAGACCGCGGCGAAATTAGCAAACCTGTTTCGCTTCAAAGAAAGGAACAAGCATATGGCCATGAATAATCGGACGGTATTCGGACACAATCTTCGTGATATTCTCTGAAGTGGTCGGCAAACATCGGGTGTTGTTGTGCGCCAATAGACCTTGACGGAATCGAGGACTTAAATACCAGGTTTAGGATGTTTGAGGGTTCCTGCTGAGCGGTCGCCGGGTACATTAATATCGAAATATCAAATTTAATAAGTATGACTGACCGTGAAATTAGAAACGACGGTCGTGTTATTTGCATAACTTGCATATTTTCCGGTTGATATTTCTATTGTTGTCACGGAAAGAATCGTCCATATATATATAATACCAAAAATAGTCGCTCGCGTATCTATTTGCCAAGGGAGACACTCGGAAGGGCCGTAGCTAGCTTTTTTCGCGGGGGGGGGGCATTTTAAGCAGATAAGCTCATCGGACGTGGGCTCCGGCGCGCGGGTACGGTTTTGGTGACCTGGGGGTCTGGTAACCTCCCCCAGAAATGTTTTGAAAATTTGAAGTTCTGAGATGCGATTTCCACCCATTTTCCGGGGAAATCCCCTTTACTAAGTGTAACATATTGTTAGGGGCCAGTTAGTGCATTCAATGACTGCAAGGACTTGATCATACAACATTAGGGCGAGGCAATAACTCAGTTTCTCACTGAGGTCAAGTTCCTGCACCTCTGAGACATAACTAGACATGAACAATAATGTTCTTTTATCTAATTTGATTTTGCTGACAAAAAAAATAGGGCACAATTTGCCGGGGGGGGGGGCATTTGCCCTCTTGTCCCACACTCGGTTCACTCTTGAATTTTTACCAAGAATTAATTTCTGTTGAACAAGAATTAATTTCTGTTGAACAAGAGCTAATTTCTGTTCAACAAGAATTAATTTCGGTTCATCAAAAATTAATTTCTGTTCAACAAGAATTAATTTCTGTTCAACAAGAATAAATTTCTGTTGAACACGAATTGATTTGTCGAAAAATAATTAATTTCTGTTGAACCGCAATTAATTTCTTTTGAAAAAGACTTAAATTCTGTTGAACAAGAATTAATTTCTGTTGAACAAGTATTAATTTCTGTTGAACAAGAATTAATTTCTGTTCATCAGAAATTAATTTTCAGTCTGGTGCAAGTTCACATACGCAGATTTTGAGAAGTGAGAGAGATTTGGCAAAAGTTTGCAATAACCTCTTCTTCGCCATCTTTGTAATAGACTTTCACATAAACGAATGATATAAAAGTTTGGTGTGGCTAGAAACAAGCGTGACCACCGCAAACAATAGAATAATTGTAGAGAGGAAATTTCACAGAAGCGAAATATTGAATTTTCCGCCTCATTTATAAGGCTGCTTCAAGAGCCGTGGCCATGACGGTTTAGAACCTTTCTGCCCTCCGCACATTGAAGAGTTACAAGTTATGCAAATTATTCAGAGAGAAAATGGCGTGCGATGCTTTGATCATGACTGCGAACATCCGCAGAATCGGAGAAACCGGGGACGATTTGGCCACAAAACGGCAACAACCGAGACGTGTCATTTAAAGGGAGACTCCACTCATTGTAAACTTTAGAATTTTTATCAATCCATCAGGGAGACTATTGCTATGAGTTGTGATGTCACTAGTGTCAATAGCCCGACGACCTTTATTTTAGTGAATGAGTTAATACTGCCTAGGCCTATTGGTTGTACCTTGGAGGAATTATACTGACAATTCCTCCAAGATACAGAATAGCACAAAATTGACACACAAAATGATAATAAGCAAGAAGTCAATCTCCAGAATTCACGTATTTTCGACCCCAACCGGGGTCTTTTTCAAGTGGAACTTTACAATCTGAAACTCTAGAAAAGACCACTTTTCTAGAGTCTTTTCTAGAGTCTAGAGTCTACCAGTCTTTTCTAGAGTTTCAGATTGTAAAGTTCCACTTGAAAAAGACCCCGGTTGGGGTCGAAAATTCGTGAATTCTGGAGATTGACTTCTTGCTTATTAACAATTCCTCCAGGTTGTACCTTCATAAATATGCATTGAGCACACATGAAATCACATGCGCTGTGCACATGATGGTCCCCTTGGGATGTTATTAAAATACATGATGAGTTTGCTGATGTTAAAAAAATATGAGATGTTGCAGCTATCAATAAATTTGAACGTATTAACGATATTTCAAAAATTCAAAATTTTACACAATGAATGGAGTCTCCCTTTAAAATATGCTGGTATTGAAGACTGGCGGTTCTCAAGCCAAATAAACATCCTAAGTAATCCTTCTTAATTCCTCTAATCAGCCCTGCCCTGTACCAGTTCTTCACGGAGATCATTGCTCCCTGAAAAGGCTCCTTCCACTTGGCCTGACAAATCTCTTGTCAGTGTGGTCAAAGATTTAAATCGTTGGTATAGTCCTAACCATGCGTCGCCGGGTCCTGGCGACGCATCAGATCAACTCTCCTGATATATCGGCCCCCTTTCGGTGTCATAACGTTGATACAATAAAACAAACTTGTGGACTTCGCGTTCAAGTACCAGGAGCATCATTCATGTCATTCTCGTCGTGGATGCCAAGTTCATCGCAGAACGAACGCCCAACATTCCAAGTAGGCTGGACGCAAATCGAATAGGTCTCTGTCATCAGTTGTGAAATTGTGTTTTAAAATTCTGATACTCCCTGTATGCAAATAATAAAAGTACAAGAAGTATAATCAAACTAAAGACAAAACTACAGTACAGGTCACAACTGACATCCCTACGGCTTCGCGTAAGTTACTCGTAAGTTACGCGTATAACTTACGCGCACCTCACGGCTTTGGTTGTAACAAAATTGGATAAAACCTTGACTTTTGTAAATAACCTTGACCTTTCATGAATTTGGCAATGTGTCAAAAAGAAAGCCGAGCTATGATTAACATACATATAGCCACTTAAACAAAATAAATATCATTTCTAAAAGCTAAGATATCGTCATTCAAAATACACCAAATTTGGCTTCGGTTTCCATGGAAACGGGATTTTCTCAAAACGCTCAAGGGTACCGGAGTGGCACCCGGCGGATTCTGAATCTCTGTCATTTGGAGATATCAAAAATTAACGTTGCTGTTATCCAAAATGTCCCGCTTCTTTGAAAATCGGGGTTTTGAGTCCAGACTAAACCTCAAACTCTCTTTTTTTCAGTTATGGTACTAAAACTTCCAGATTCTTATTATAGTAAATGGTGAACCAAAGAAAATAGCAAGATTGCTGAACAAATGTTCTGAAATTGGTCGACGATTTCATCGACTTCGTACCTGTTCACCAAATTTCGGAAGTCAGACGTCAGCGAATCTTCTTGATGGGTCTAAAACCGTGCCTGACCCGTGGTTGGCCTCGGGTTGACTTTACTTGTCACCTATTTAAAGGCCTAGGGTCAGTTGGACGCGTACCAGGCGCGGGTCCAGGCGAACCCACACTTGTTTGGGTGATCTCGGCCACAGGAGGTTAAAGGTATACATGAATACGTCAAAGCTGATTCAGGGGACGAGATTACTTTCGAATTAAATTCTTGCATATCAGTCAAACCTCGGCCCCAAGGTTTAATCTTAAGCTACATATGTAGGGTGATGTCGATGCCATGTCCTGAGGGCGCGGTTGAAACAGTTTAAATAATGGCACGCGCCCTGATTGGTGGTTTGCCAAACACACGGCGTGTCGTCTGCTAAAATGATCTCAAGCCTTATGACTGTTCTTTTCGGCTTGTCTTTCCCACGGTCCGTTCGGAGAAGATCAAACAATCAGGCCTAGGCATGACTGAAAACCATCCAACTTCAAAATGCCCACGTTCGTAATTGTGTGCGAATTGAATTAAACTGGCTGCCATCCAAACCGCAAGGTCTCGGTACCGCCTTCGGCTCACGCACGACCGCCATAGGCCTATTAAGATGATATGACCATTGTATCATGCCTATTTATACACCCCAAGCTAGGCCCTCTTTCCCCTTTGATGAGCAGTAATTAAGCCACTTCCGAGATAAACGGACCGACGCTTTATAATAGAGAGTTTTCGCAAAGCCCGCGAAACGCAAACGCAAACGCAAACCTCATTGTTCGATGCCACGAAGACAGCAACGAAGACCAGGATGGACGTTCGCGTTGGCCTTGGGGGTCTTTCCGAAAACTCTCTAATCTATCGGCGACCACCCGTGAATCATACCGAATGATAGAGCCCCTTTGTGTCTGTCAAAGGGCCTATAGGGTCGTGTGCCCCGCTGCCAGGAAGCCATGAGACGGTGCGAAACACGACCATGTTTGTATGCCCTGGTAAAACACAACAAATAAGGAGGTGTTGGAATTTCGGCTGAGAAAACAAAGTATTGTGGACAATCTCACGGGAATCCAAGCCTATTTTCTAGGCCCGATTGGCGCGTAGTGAAATCGTATTTGAGGCCTTGTAAAGTCAGACATTCTTAAATCATTAAGAAATCAAATGATAAACGTTGTTTTTGTACCGAAAATGCAATATTAAATCTGGTGAATGTGTA
>NMRB01000489.1:265338-286083 GCA_002633025.1 Notospermus geniculatus
CCGTATTCAATAAGGGTGATCATCGCACGATTAAGGGTGTTTTGGCCTAATCAGCGTACAAATTCTGCATTACACAGGTTAAAGGCCTAGAAAACTATTGTCTGATGTCTGTATGGTGCTTCACGACAGGCATTTACCCGCAGGATAATCACACGCGTCTAACTATCCTGCGTCTAAGTCAAAGAGCATAAAGGAAATGTTGAACGATCAGGAAGGCTTGTGTAGAATTTTTCCGACACTTTCTATTGTCATCCCGCACTAAGACGCAGGAATGTTAGACGCGTGTAATCATCGTGTGGGTAAAATGCTAGGGATCAGGCAGCTTACAGAACGTAGAACAATAGTTTCTAGGCCTATAACCTGTGTAATGCAGAATTTGTACGCTGATTTAGCTAAACGCCCTTATTGAATACGGCCCTAAGTTTCGTGGCCCGCGAAAATATCCGTGATACATTATCTTTAAGCCTAAATATGAGAGAATAAATGACTAAACAAATGTTTTCGTTTCTCATTACTCCTTCGTCCAAACAGAGCCACTGCTAGTGACACCTATTTTTACACTGACAAACCATTCTCTACTTGTCAAAAGTGTCACTTTGTTTTATTTTGGTGACAAATCGTCTTGTTCTGCGAAACGACGCTTCAGTCACGTTCCGATCAGAACTATTTTAGGCGCGGAATAAAAGACAACCTCGGGGGTATTGTTCCACCCAGCAGTTCACACGCGATTTGAGTGACTTTACAGACGATGTTACATAACATGCCTCTCAAATTTCTGACAACAATAAAAAGTCGAGCGTCCCTGTGACTCTTCGGTACAAAATCACTGGTTGTAGACCGTGATTTGAAAGATAACACCATCTCTATTTGGACGGGTACCAAGGTGATTTATTTTCAAATTTCCAAAAATGCTTTGGGAAAAAATAGTCCCTGCGTCCTCTGCCCCTTTTGGAACCTCGCATCATTTTACGTAGCGGACCTACGAAGCCTTAAATACATGTAGGCCGAATTTAACGGGACAAATTTGTTCACGTTTTTTTTCCTCACAAAATACAGCAATCACTGTACATTTCGAAATGACTGCGCATGCAGGTGCCCGCTGTAGGTGTGCTGGACAATTTCGCCCCACACCCGAGAAGAACCTACAGGGCTATTGGCCATCCCAAAGAGGGACTTTGTAGGAAAAAAACAGTTTAAAATTCTCCAAAATACATGAAGAAAGAACTGGGGACGGACCTCTTGGAGAAGTATGTCTGTCTCATTGTCCCTTTAACTTGGTGATCATGTCGGCCAGCCACCGACTCGGAAGCCAGATCAACTATCAAAACAAACGGCGGCATCTTTGTCGGTGAAATAACACCCTACTCATCCCTAATCGACGACCAAAAGACATGTTTTCGAGTAAAACACGGCGTCGTCCGCACAAAAACATGGCTCATGTTTGTCTTGGTCGTGTCCGGTGACTTTATGACTTTTGAGGCGGTATGTCGGGTCATACGTCAACTTTTCGCACGGGAGCTAAAATTTCTCGACTTCATCGAGTCTTATTTGCGTTTCCCGGCTTCTTTACCCTAACTTCAGCGTTGTTCAGGGGCCATCGAGACATTTGAACAACACCAACACAAAGGAAGAAAAGGAGAAATATATCGCGGAAAAGTGCTCTGATTTTTGCAATGCCTTGGTGCCCATCACATGTGGCACGTATCGCCCTCTGTACGAAGTCTGAAGAACTAATGACATTGCGCCGCCGTGTGTCGACTAAGGGCTGATTCACACTCGCTTGCGGACCGTCAAGCGCATGAAACTGATCGCAGGTTTCCACGACGTGAATGTGCACACACAGTGAAATTGATCATAGTCGGCGCAAAATCCGGACGGAGTATGAATCAGCCTTAATGCCAACGATAGATAGATAGATAATTTGAAGCTTCATAACCCTTTTGGATCTTAAGCTTATACTACGCAGAGGCGTAGCTAGATGGGGGGGGGGAAGGGGCAAATACCCCCACCCCCACCCAGGTGGTCCGNTTCCCCCCCCCCCCCCCGAGGACCTTTTGCCCCCCCCCCAGGCCAAAAGAGCTAGCTACGCCCCTGCTACGGGGTGGAGTCCACGACAGGCTACTGTCCACCATTGTGGGGTCTTTTACTTGTCCTGGCAATCATAGACACTCAGGTACAAGGGACCACTGCTTTAAGTCTCATCCGACAGACTCTAATTGGTTCACAGCTTTTTACATACATGTCCTGGCCGGAGATTCACACACTGACCCTGCATTAGGACTGAAAGTCAAGCGTGTTAGACCACTCGACCACCAGGCCAAGACAGATAACGACAGCAGCATGCACTATAGCCCAAATTTTGCCGTAGAACCATTTTGACATTTTGGAAATGCTTCTAACTAAAAGATAAGGCCTGAAAAGACACCACGTTTACTTTTGTTTGTTGGTAGATGGCAAAGTTATCCACACTTCTGACTTCATTGGGCCGCGGCGTCGAAAAGGGGTAGGGGTACCCATACTAATATATAAGGTGCCATCCAAATTAAGTGTCTGAAACATGCTTAAAATGAAACATTGGCCCCTAAAACATAGAAAAAAATACCAATTTTGGTGAATTGGGGGGTGAATTGACAGAGATATGCAAATTTCAAGACCGCCCTGGACCCGAAATGCTGAAAATGATCAAGATGAAACCATGTTCCACTCATTTCCATGTATTTCAGGAGAAGGTTGGTACCACAAATATCGCCTGCTGCAAGAGCGTCTTTCAGTGTATGACGTATGATCTTTCGTTTCCACTTCCTAGATCCGAAGTGGAAATATAAAAATTCAGGATGCGCCATAACTCTCTCTGTCTTACATGATATGCTAAAAGACGCACTGGCAGCAGGGACATTTGTGGTACCAACCATCTCCAGAAAAACATTATGTCATGGAAATGAAGTTGAATTTCGTATTTCGTACTTCGTGTTTCGTCAGATTTGCGAAACCTCGCTATTGATGAAAGACCTCAAAAATGAAAAAAAAGTGGTTTCGCCGAGGTTCGAACTCGGGACCTTCTGTGTGTGAGACAGACGTGATAGCCACTACACTACGAAACCACACGACAAGGGGCATAGAATCTGAGGTCTTGTTGAAAGGCCTACGGGTTTGCAAGTTCCGATCGTATGTTGTCAGTCGCGGCATTCGGCCAGTCTACATGTATTTAAAGGGCTCCGCACACTGGCGACTAAAATAGGGGCGACTACCAATGCGACTACTACGTCGCCTGCAATAATTACCTTTGAGGTCGGCCAGTGATGTTATCCACGACATCACCGATCTTCCAAAGAAGCATTTGTCGCAAACGAGTCAACAAAAACCAAAAAAACTAAAAATATGTTCAGTCGCCTCTGTGGTCGCAAGGGCGGTCGCCCAGAAAATCGCTCGAAAAATCGCCAGTCTGCGGTGCCCTTAAGGCTTCAGTTACATCGTGGTATACGGTATACGAAAACGCCGATTAACAAAGGCTTCCCGAGGATTCACGACCGTGAAGCCATTGTTAACTGGTGTTTTCGTATACCGTATNCTATAGGCCTCGTCCATATGTCCCCATCCTTATGTTCCATGGTAAGCAGCACGCCCGTGCAAGGTTTCGTAGTGTAGTGGTTATCACGTCTGTCTCACACACATAAGGTCCCGAGTTCGAACCTCGGCGAAACCAATTTTTGCTCCACATGCCGATAGTTAATATTCTTTAATTTTATGGTTTCAGTTTCATTTTCTTTTGGATATGTTTTGTCTGCCATATGAGACATAGGTTGTTTGGACCCCATATTTCCAATCAGGAGGTTGCGTGTTCGAATCCCGCTCTCAATAAAGTGTAACCCACTTCTGAAATTCGTTTACATCAGTAGCATGCTGTGGTAAACTGATGGTCTTGAAAAAGAAATTTTGATGCGAACATGTCATGGATACTGACAAACCGTTGAACATTTGTCGAAGGACTATCGTGTGATTCAACACGACTCTTTCTTTTAAAAATGAAAAAATATGGTTTCGCCGAGGTTCGAACTCGGGACCTTCTGTGTGTGAGACAGACGTGATAGCCACTACACTACGAAACCGCACGACAGGGTTTTCTGAATCTGAGGTCTTGTACGGGTTTCGGATACAATTCAGGCCTACGGGGTTTGCAAGTTCCGATCGTATGTTGTCAGTCGCGGCATCCTGCCAGTGTACATGTATTTTAGGGGAACACTACTGCAGAGGGGGAGAGTGCTATATTGCAGAAGTGCTGGGTCGTCCCGATAAAGCTCCCCCCCCCCCGCGTCCGTATGTCCCCGTGTGGATGTTCCATGGTGAAAAGGTAGGCATGCGCAAGGTTTCGTAGTGTAGTGGCTATCACGTCTGTCTCACACACAGAAGGTCCCGAGTTCGAACCTCGGCGAAACCACTTTTTTTTCTCCATATGCCGATAGATTCGCCATCAGTCATGTCGCAGTTCATGTTCGTTAATTTTATTTTATGGTTTTATTTTCATTTTCTTTTGGATATGTTTTGTCCGCCATATGAGACATAGGTTGTTTGGATCCCAAGGGCCTGTTTCATAAAGTGACTTTAAGCTAATGGATCCATCAACTTCAATGCATTTTCCATTTAAGTGGTTAAAGGTGCCTTCAGCTTAAAGTCACTTTATGAAACACGTCCCATATTTCCAGTCAGGATGTTGCGTGTCCGAATCCCACTCAATAAAGTGTAAACTGTTGGTGTTGAAAAAGAAATTTTGATGCGAGCAAGTCACGGATACTGACAAACCATATTTTGAACATTTTGTTGAAGGACCATCCGTGACGCTTCTTTCTCTTCAATTAAGACGCAACCTCCTTGATATCTGAACCCCTTTGAAACACCAGCTAAAAAGGGTTCCAAGAGACAGGGTCACGGATTTCAAACATCAAAAGGGCCCAAAAAGGGAACGTGAGAGAGATGAAATAACCCCTTGAATAATCTTTGACAGGGGGACTTAAGCCCTTAAGATGTAATAGGAAGGGTGTGGTTGAATCTGAGATTGAAGACGATAGGGAAGGGACTTGTCAAAATGAAATGAAAGGGGCCATTTGAACCCTTCACAGGTGCAGATTTCGATTATATCTTACTTGGTCCGATTTACTGTACTCTTGTCCACATGAATGTAAATGAGGATATGTCAAGTTAAGATGAAACACACCCTCGAACAAGGATGAGAATGTTTGGCCCTTAAGACCCTTAAAAGCAAACATGACAATGCGCAATAAATGATAGTAAAACTCGAACCCTTGGGCCACAATAAAGGGAATGGAATAAAAAGGGGAAAGGGCGTAGGTCGAGATGTAAGGAGGAATAAAATCAGAGATTTCTCTTTACTAGACGAGCAAAGTTCAGTGATGGTCCTTTCAGGGGATGACAGACCCTTAGGGCAATCCAGGGTCGTGGGGATATCATAATCCTAAGATGTGACACAGGATCTCTAGACAGCATCATAACAATGATTATTGCTATAACAATAGGAAGATGGTATGCTGCTTGTCCCCTGTCAGGGGGTCACAGCCTCGGGTCACCTTCACTGATGATGACCCTAAGGTTGCTGGCACTGTGTCTGATGATAAGAGAGAGAAGGTTTTAAATGTGTTCATGTTTGATATAAGGCCTTAAACCGAAGGCCAAATTGCACTTCTGCACGTTGCACTTTCGCACAACTTGACAGTTATACCAAGAGTATGAAATAAACATATATATATATATATAGGCCTATACATGTACATATATATAAGAAAAAAATAACCTGGCGCTCACGGTGGTGTGGTGGTTCGGGTCTCCGACTAGCGGTCAGAGGGTCCAGGTGTGATAAAATCAAATGTCCCCACCCTTCTGATGTCCCTTGCATTGTTTGTCACAGGATTAAGGGTCTTGGTCTCTTTGGAGTCCAATTCAATGGTGCCGCTTAATCCGTAAATGCATTGTTGGGGGACATCACATATCGGGGGACATTAGATTCTTTTACAACGGGTTCGAATCCCACTGGGCGTGGGACTTTGGGCAAGTCTCTTTGCCTTACTGGCATCTCTCCACCCAGGTGTATAAATGGGTACCGGTCGGAAATGCTCAATTGAGCGCTGAATGAGCACCTCATCTGAGTTCTACTGAAATGTTTTAGGACAAACTGGGGTTAAAGTGTAAAGTGGGATGATAACATCTACAGTTGCTGATATTCGACTATGAACCCGAAATTTTAACTCACTTTCACTTGAATGGTAGAACTGAGTTGGCAAAGGCATCTCTCTGAAATAAATTTATAGAGACAGCCAACATCACGACCAAACAGGAATGGCCACAACACCGACCAGGGCAGAATTACCCGCTCGACGGCACCCAAAATGATTCAACATACGACTGGAAACAAACCAACACCACGACATGAAAATTTGAAAGCAAACACGCGAGGCATGGCAGACTGCATGCTTCACGCCCGTTCTATATTTTTAACGGTTTGGAAGGCAAATTCCACGCTAGAGTGGTTCCGATATTTTTGAGCACACACAGTAGTATGATACCCTGCCGATAGCACTGTGGCAATGCGGAGCCACGTCCGTGCAGCCGGAAGTAGTGACGGAGCCATCTTGAAATGCCATCATGCTTGGCTTCATCTGTAATAATATGTAAAGACTGAGCGTTTGGTGATATGCCGCAACACGCGTTTGGCGAACCGAGTCGTCGCCATCTTGTTTGTGACAATATCCACCGCCAGGGGAATTTCTGCTCCAATGAACGGGACCGTTGACGGAGGACTTCACCGGGCTGCAGTCCAAGCTGATGCAGTCAGATACATCTGGCTTCATATGCAAACAAGGCCAGGTTAACAATAGGAATGCATGTCCCTGTAAGAGTAAGACCGTAGGCCTACCGGGCAAACTCCATGTCATCATCCTATAAGGCAAATTTAGGACCTCGCATTCAAAAATATGACGAAAACTAACGCTTGGAATCGGCAGTGAAGGCAAATTACGAATGCAACACATAGAATGAGTGTGATAAATACCTGTATTTCTCATCTAGACTAAGATATACCTATAGGCCTACCCTGCCAGATAGAACTTAAACCAACAGTTGTAGCAAATATCGTGCTATCTTATCATGACTATCAAAGGTTGTGACATCGCTACGCTATCCGACTACGCTCGCGCAAAGGTATGACGTAGCCACTACACGTGGGGTTCCAGGATGTGCAATCTTTGGGCGTGTTCTTGCCAGAGACAAGCACTGTCGTCACCGTGTGCAAGCTTTGATTCATTGCAGGCCTCTGCAAGTACTGTGGCCAAACATAAGCCGTGGTTACACTACATAAAATCCCCAGGTTTTTTGCGGTCACACCAGTCCAATAAATTGCCTGGATTCAAGAAACCCGTGTCTGAAAAACACGGGTTTTCGAAACACGACAAGCTCTCCGTGTTTGTCGAAATGCCCGTCTTTTCGTTAGTTCTTAGCACGGCTACAGATGGCGCAGCCATTAAGTGACGTCGTTTTCGCGCCTCCAACAATGTGTGCCAATACAGAAATGACCGAAGAGTCAGTTAATGCAGCGCACCTGTCGCCGAGCTACGTAACTACAATGTATAGTAGTGTGACCTCTCGCCAGGCTTTTCGTACACACGGGCTTAAAGCGAATCGAAAGCGAAAAAATTTGATTTAGAAATAGAATTTGAAAGGGGACGAATTTTCAGGAAAAAATGTAAACAAACTTCTCCAGAATGTCAACAAAGAAATTTTCGTGCATTTTGATTGGCTGAATTTTGTGTTTACAAACACCAGCCAAATGTAAACAAAATCCGCTATCGATTCGCTTTAACACGGGTTTGGAAAAACACGAGAATTTTCAACAAGTGTAACCGTAGATATTGGAACAGTAGCCGAATAAGCTTTGTGTTCCATGGCCATCACAAGTACGATGGCCAACGGAACAGCGAAGCCTTCAGTGTCTCATTTCATTGCCCAATGCATTTCTTTCCTTGTCAAATTCTTGTTCTATTTTAATGAGATCTCGTCACCAAAGATTGCGCCAGAGCTGATCAGATAAAACAGCATAATGAAGAGGAAATGGTAATGTCCTATAAATGCACTTAACAGACACCATTCGACTCGTAAAGATGTCTTAGTTAAACGGTTGAAATTCGACCGACGCGAAAAGTCAACAATTCGTTCAATATTTGCAAACTTAACTTTCAAGCTTGCGGCTAGAATCGGATCAAATGTTCTCACAAGCTAAAGAACTTTGTCAACAGAGTCCAATTATGAAGGCACGCCGTATTAAAATTCAAATCGCAAACTTAACATTAGAATTACTTGATACAATTACAAGCATGACCAGGGGTGCAAATTTGATAGGTGCGGTCCATTAGGCAGTCTGGTCCGTTTCACCCGGATAAAAGCTGGTTAGTACGTGAAATTACATGAGAGGGCCAGATCAGGTAAGGTTGAGACGGAGTCAAATAAACCCACGATTTAGATTTTGACTCCTTTTTCTCTTCTGCCTGGGGAAGGCGTCCTGTTATGTCAACTTGGACATGACGGCAGCGTGCGGGTTGTGTTTGGTGAGTCCGTCCTGTGGTGACGCGACGCACGACCCCCAACACACCCGACAAGCCAACAGGCAATCGGCCACACGCCCTCGTGTGAATATAACAGTTTCCGTGAACAAGGATAATATTTATTTTCGAAAATATTGAGAGAAGTTTCATTTTTGCATTACATGGTCGGACGGCGCTTGTTAAATGGTGTAAAAGCAGCTGACGCATGCTGAACGTTGATCCGGTATGCTGTGGGGACCACGATCTTATTTTGAGGCCTGGGCTGCCAATAGCACTGAAGAAATCTTTTTGACCTGAGATACCGGCGTGCAGAAGAGCGATATTAGTGAGGTTTCCCAAATGAAATACGAAATAGGACTTCATTTCCATGACGTAATGTATTTCAGGAGATGGTTGGTACCACAAATATCGCCTGCTGCAAGAGCACCTTTTAGCGTATGACGTTAGCCCGATTCAGGTGAACATTATACTTTGAAATTTGTCTTCAGTTCCACTTCGTAGATACGACGCGGAAATTTAAAAATTCTAAGATCCACCATTGACTCTCTCGGTCTTATGTGATAAGCTATAAAGCTTAGGAATCCACCGTTGATTTTCAAGCTGATTTTGCGTTGCGACTTGCTTTGCAACTGGGTTGCGTTGCAACTGGGCACTCGATCACCGTAGTGGACTCGCTAGACGTGATTTCCACCAATGTCGAAGACGTGATCAATTTCAATCGATCGGCGACCGGTATCAGTTCCTTGCGATCGTATTCAATCGCAGGTAGCAGGTTGCAAGCAAGTCGCAACGCAGAAAATCCGCAGTGGATTCCTAGCTTTAGAATACCGTTGTTTGGAACAACAGCGATTTAGATTGTGTAGGTCTATGTGGATATCATTGAAACTTTGTCAAAATTGGCAATATACGTACTCCAAATCGGCCATAAAATCTGCCTGGTCGATCTTGGAACAGAACAATTACAGCTTCATGTGGCCCGGGGAAGGAGGGTCCTTGGTACTCAAAGCTTTCGTTAGCTGCGTCAGTGCTCAGGGCAAGATTCACATTTGGTCCATTAGACTGGTTAGAATAACATGCCACTACATGATGCTGTTTTTCTTTGGCCATTTTCCCACATGAAAATCCGACAGAATATTTCGCTGGAATCTTCATAACTTGTTTATTAAGATTTAAAACGCACCCAATTACCTTTCTAATGATCCGGTGCACTTTTAAGAACGAGAAAAAAACAGGTGTCGCTAATGTTGCGCCTGGTATCACGAAATTCTTGCCAATTTTGATGTCAGATTTCCCACGAATGGCCTGTAAACTCTTCCCTACACTGGGACCCGCAATTTACGCATGCAATATAGACGACAGCCTGAACTTCCAGGTAGGCCTACACTAATGGAGATACCAATCGTAAAACGAATGGATCCCACCCTCTCTGACGCAACTCAAGAACGATCAAGGCCTTCATAACCCAAGTGCAAGGAATGCAGCCTTCCTTTTTTTACCATGTACTTACCTATTTACCTACTTCAGGGGCGTAGCTAGCGGGGGTCAGGGGCAAATGCCTCCAGAGCAAAAAGGGACTAAACACATTTTGCCTCTTCAAGCCAAGTTATTGTGGTGTCAGATGTGGGGAAAATGCATCTGAGAGAATGTAAATGTGCAATTTTTTTACTCCAGACTCAATCAATTTTGCACTCTTTAGGCCATAAAAGCCAGCTACGCCCCTGTATTTATTTACTTATTTACTTGTGTACCTACTTACTTATTTCTAAACTTCTAACTTGCCCAAGTTGCATTGAGCTATCGTAATTAATGTTTCTCCTAAGAACAGGCAGCCTCAATCCCTTGTCTGCACGCCACAGAATCTGCAGATTGAAACGAAACGTGAAGGTGACTGCAAAAGGGTCAACCTTCTCCGATATAAAGCAGGCTTTGAATCTTTGGGTACTTGTCACATCAAGGGGTCTGACACGAAGAAAAGGAGCTCAACGATTTGATATTGACAGCGATACCAACATGCCTTAAATCATTTATGAGACACTTGTTAACTCAAAAAGGGCCGAGATTTATTAAGAAGAAGTGGACAGCCCTTTTCTTAGGACCTCCAGATTCCAAACGGTCACAGGTCTTGATTTCCAAAGAGCTTGGTCATTATTTCAATCAATGCCAACAGTGCATGGTCCAGGGGCTTCGTTCCCTAAATGACGGAGGCTGGACACCTGGGGGCATTATTTAACTTGAATTCAAAAACCCTTTGTATTTAATTGTCTCTATGTTTCTGGTCAGTCGGTTTCTATTTCAATGCTGGATCCTGTGAGGTCGGTGGCGGTGGACCAGGACCATTGTGTTACTGTAACTAATGACAGGGTCGCTGACTTGACCCGGGTGGTCATCTATGGTAATATTTGCAGATATTGGTCATTTTATGGAGATTTTTGTAAGAAAGGGACAAACAGTTGATCCCAGAGTGTTATTGATATCTTTCCTTCCCAGAGGGTAACTCTGGCCTATAACGAATACCGGTACCAAGAAAGGTCTTCAGCAGTACGGTTGCATTGATATCATTCAAAGGGCATGAAATAATAACAGGTTTCTAAGGTGAAAGACATAGCTTCCTACCGGACTCGAACCCACGAACCCTCGCATAAGGCATCAATCGCCAGCACCCAGTAGGCCTACAGTTATCATTCAAAGAAGTACCTGTAGGCCTACTCTACAGAGTCGGATCCGTTCCGTGTTCCCTTGTATAGGTGTCACCAACCCCTGATCCCTTAGAACCCTTCTCGGCTGGCATATTTCTTCCCTTGTTACACTTCCTTGCAGATGACGCACACACAGGTTATCCACGTATGCGTATTTGCGTGTGCCTAGTTCGTTTGGGCGGAAGGGCGCATTCATTTTTTCCAAATTTCAATATCTAATTCAGCGACCTAGAAGCATAAAACAGTCATGGTTGCTCCCTTCCGTAAACGGACTACGCACACACAAAATACGCGTACACTACGGATAACCAGCTTAAGGTACTGCCACACTAAAGTAGTTCTCAAAACGTCCTGCCCCGTCTAAATATAGAGAGGTTTAGAAATCAAACGACAAACGTAAACTTTACGACAACGTTATTTTTCATACCACACATTCACCAGATTTTCGGTACAAAAATTACATTGTAGTTAACGTTTAGGTTCATCGTTTGATTTATAAACCTCCCTATTATCGTAAAACGGGCTATTAAAAACGTATAGGCCTAACGTTGGCCAAATAATGCCTCGAACTAGTTCTGGAGAGCGCCCTTCCCGTCCGAGCCCGTCAATGAAGTTCGTAAAAAAGACTGCAAAAAAGTTTCCACTACGTCCACTCCGTTCGCACACAGTTTGAGGCCGTTCGGCAACATTAATTTTAAGAACGTACTGAGAATTAGGGCCTAGCTCAGTGTGATGAGGGCAACCATTGTTTTATGCTTCTTTTTGGATGGATTAGATATTGACATTTGGAAAAATGGATGCACTGTTAGAAATTATTAATTTTACAATAGTAATTTTGTAGTAATTTTACAGAAATTGCCTGCAGCAGAGTCCCCAGCTTTTTCTGTAAATTTATATATGGTATGATTCATGTTTTCCTGTATTGGTTGGACTCCATTGGACATACCATGGCATTATGATGCCTTCTGAGAGCAGTATGAAAATATAATTTGGTCAGCCTCCAGTCAAGTCTCTGTTAACATGTATTGAAGTCTGTAATTTTACAGATCCAGTCCTGGGGACTCTGCTGCACAGATTTTCTGTAAAATCCTCTGTTATTTCTAACAGTGTGCGTACCTCCATAAACGGACTACACACAGGCAAATATGCAATGGATAACCCGCTTTATGCTTGTTTTATATCCTTCACTCCGACCAATAAAGAAATGCAAACAAAGAAGACAAAAAGAAGATTTGATCTACCAATGTTAAAGGAAACAGGACACGGACATTCCCACGCACACTCCGGAAATCTTTGATGACCCCGACCGAATGCCAGCACAGTGGTCGACAAAAATCACACCTTGCGGATGGTCTCGAGCCACGTGGGGCGCGCGCGGCTTCCTGCACGTGCTCACCGCCGAAGGACCTGTGCGTTAGACCTGTCAGACTGGCGTTGGATTCAGCTTAAAGGGCCTGTCACACAGAAATAGTTCGCAAAACGTCCTGCCCCGTCCTTAAAAAATCGTAAAACGGGCTAGAACGTGTAGGCCCTAACCCATGGCCTAATAATGACTCGATGTTCTGGAGCACCCTTCCCGTCCATGAAGTTCGTAAAAAAACTGTAAAAAGTTGCCACTACGTCCATTCCGTTCGCACACAGTTTGAGCCCGTTCGGCCAAATTTTCAAGAACGTGCTGAGAACTAGCTCCGTGTGATGGGGGTATTATACCCCCATCACACTGAAGTCGTTCTCAAAAAGGCCTGCCCCGTCCTAAAAAAATCGTAAAACGGGCTAGAACGTGTACCCTTGGCCAAATAATGCTTCGATGTACTGGAGCACCCTTCCCATCCACGAAGTTCGTAAAAAGACTGTAAAACGTTGCCACTACGTCCACTCCGTTCGCACACAGTTTGAGCCCGTTCGGCAAAATTTTCAAGAACGTACTGAGAACTAGCTCAGTGTGATGGGGGTATTAGCTATGTTCTTCGGATCCCCCTAACAAAATGGGCAGTAGGCCTAGTATTTGCAGTTGGCTTGACATGGAGTTGACTACAGGTGTGATAGGGATCAACGTCCCAGGGATGTACGTCCGCATGGCTTTGTCAAAGGTGTTGGTCAGGGTTAGTGACATAATCCTTCACAAAGGAAAACTGCAGGTTGAACGTGGAGTACAATAGAGCCCAGACTTTGCTTCCAGGGGACTATGATCCATGTCACACTGGCAACATCGTCTGACATGGTGTTATCTGGCAACTACCCGTCATATCAGGCTTGATAATGCATGCCCATGATTTTCACAAATTCATCGCCTGAACACTGCTCGGAACGCTGCGTGCTTCTTGATCATATAAAGCAAGGACAGAACGGCCTTGCATCGGGGGTTGAACGTATATGAACCACGATCATTGCAAAAAGTTGCACGATTCTTCCCGACCACCCCTCTCTAGGAATCCACCATTGATTTTCAAGCTGATTTTGCGTTGCGACTTGCTTTGCAACTGGGCACTCGATCGCCGTAGTGGACTCGCTAGACGTGATTTCCACCAATGGCGAAGATGTGGTCAATTTCAGTCGGCAATCGGTCGGCGACCGGTATCAGCTCCTTGCCATCGTATTCAATCGCAGGTAGCAGGTTGCAAAGCAAGTCGCAACGCAATCAGCAGTGGATTCCTAGCTTTACCTCATCTGAAAGTCTTTAGCGTTTTAAGTCCAGCTAATGCTTTCCTCATCTCCCATTCTCAATCATGGTTCTAGTTGACTTCTTAAACTTTCTAAGATGCCTAAGGCTATATTATCATACTTTTTATTTCCTCAGCTGTAATAAAATATTAAAAGATATTGAAGAAAGAAGACCGCCTAACCGAAAACATTATTAACTTCATATTTTCTACCCCGGTCGAATCTTTGCACACAAACTCATTAATAATACCATCATTTCACTAACTTGACAATGTCGTCACCGTGGGAATAATATAGGAGGGAGAACTCTTTGAAATCATCACAACTTTTAGTAAAGAGTACACCCATTTTGAACCCTAAGTTAAATAACCCTTTTTCTCATCATGTCATCCTCTGAAATAAGTGATGATCATATGATGAATCTCTGCTGGTAGTTCATTCACAGGTTAACTCCTTTGATGAGATTGGCCTTTTCTTTGCAAAACCATTCTTGAAAAATGGTCAGCGAAGGATCAAATTTCTATTTAACAAAAAGGGCATCTTGATTGTCCAAGACACCTCGTTTGCAGGTGATATACAAAGTACAGATTCCTATTATCGTATAATCTTGCGGCACTGAGGAACGAGGTTGCTACGAACCTGTTCAACAGGTTCGCAGAAGACGACCTCATTTGCGCACGCGCTGAATGCAAACACGTCATTGGTTAAAAAGTGCGCGTCTCGGGTAACAACTCGAGCGAAAAATAACAATAAAGTTTTTCATCTGGTTTGCTCATCTTTCGACAGAAAAGTCAATAGACAGTGTCCTGTCGAGGAAGCTTTGGTTTGGGACGATTTTTCAAGTTGGCGAATCCCATTGTTTTCAATTGTGATAGTCCGGTGAATTCTTTTAATGTTTGAGTTTGACATTACAGATTATAGAAGTGAACAATCTGATTTATTATGAGAAGATCTCGACTGTAAATCATTGCAGATAAATTTACGGTTTCCCACGCGATTTGCCCGTGACCTTGGTCATTTCCTGTGACAGTAGGACCATTTGAAAGTCCAGACATTAATTTGAATGGATGGAAATTTGATACGAGAAGAAAGTGAGGAATGATTGATATTAACAAGGAAGATGATCATACAGTTATTGAATTATGCCAGAATCTCAAAAGGGCGAGGACCAAAAATGATGTGATGCACTGAATATCATCCTGTTTGTTATCTTTGAATGTCTCTTTTTAACCTACCGCTAAGGGACCGTCTCAAAAATACCTTGAAGCCAAAAGAAGTGTAATTTTTTTCACGGGGGGGGGGGGCTAACTTCATGGTCGCTATACTTCTTGAAAAAAAATTGGCTTCATGGAATTTTAAAAAAATACAATTACATCTTTCTTCAAAATAGAGAAATAATGAAAAAACTACATTCATTGTGTTAATAAGACTTGTCTGATACCACACGTGAGTGAAGTCAATTAGATGCCGAAATTTGACTTCTGAGGGGGTCAAGACTGAAGTGAAAAAAATTACACTTCATTGGCTCCAAGGTATTTTTTAGATGGTCCCTAATACAGTTACTTATCCAATATAAGCAAAACAACAAAAAACAGCAGATGCACTACGAGAAACAAAGTGATCGAAACGAAAGCGAGAAATCATAACTGGAAAGATCTAAAAGTGATGTCGTGCCGATGACATGGTTGGGATCTGGGAAGAGAAGACACTGGTCTCGTTATCATGATAAAGAAGGCAATGTCTATTACGAGACCCCGCAGGCAACGACCTCTACCTATCTGTCCCAAAAATGGAAAAAAATGGTTTCGCCGAGGTTCGAACTCGGGACCTTCTGTGTGTGAGACAGACGTGATAGCCACTACACTACGAAACCACACGATAAGGACACCGAATCTGAGGCCTTGTGGGGGATTCAAGCCTAGTGGTAGACAAGTTCCGATCGGGTGTTGTCAAGTCGCTGCATTCTACAAGTCAGTCTATTTTAGGGGAAGAGACTGGTCTCGTTATCATGATAAAGAAGGCAATGTCGGTCACGTGATCCTGCAGGCAATGACCTCAAAAATGAAGAAAAAAATTGTTTCGCCGAGGTTCGAACTCGGGACCTTCTGTGTGAATGTCAGTCACGTGATCCCGCAGGCAACGACCTCAAAAATTAAGAAAAAAATGGTTTCGCCGAGGTTCGAACTCGGGACCTTCTGTGTGTGAGACAGACGTGATAGCCACTACACTACGAAACCACACGATAAGCACATCGAATCTGAGGCCTTGTGGGGGATTCAAGCCTACAGGTTCCGATTGGCTGTTGTCAAGTCGCTGCATTCTACCAGTAAGTCTATTTAAAGGGCGGCGCACACGAGCGACAATTTTGACCGATTTGTCGGTCGACTTGGCTTCCGACCGCCAAAGCGACA
Organism: Notospermus geniculatus; assembly: GCA_002633025.1. Taxonomy (NCBI): domain Eukaryota; kingdom Metazoa; phylum Nemertea; class Pilidiophora; order Heteronemertea; family Lineidae; genus Notospermus; species Notospermus geniculatus. Next base: position 281,710 of record NMRB01000489.1, read on the forward strand.
AGATTTGGCGCTTCTGATTGGCTGATGTCTAGTCGCACCACCAGTCTCGTCGGCGGTCGCCCAGATTTAGTCGCTCGTGTGCGCCGCCCTTTAGGGGAAGAGACTGGTGTCATTATCATTATGAAAAAGGCAATGGCTGATATTCATAAAAACTAGCAAGTGCTTAGAAGCATCTGATTGCTAGCATCTGCTATCTCACCAAGAATTAAGCAGAAGCATGTGCTTATACTTAGTATCTTATTCATAAAAAATAGCATTTGCTTGAGGTGCTTGACTTGCAAGTCTCAAGCAAATGCTTGACTCCTTCAGGACAATCAGGTTTTAAAGTGTTGCATAAGTTTGGTTATGAGTCATGGTAGGCCTGTAACAAGTTAATCAGCAAACAAATCGACAGCAGCATGCACTAGGAAAAACAAAGCGATCGAGACGAAAGGGAGAAAATCATGACTGGAAAGACCTAAAAGTAATGGCGACAATGTTGGTATCTGGAAAGAGAAGAAAAGGGATAAGAAGAGACTGGTCCCGTTATCATGATAAAGAATGCAATGTCCACAACGTGATCCCGAAGGCACAGGTATTGATCAACGACGTCAAAAATGAAAAAAAAAATGGTTTCGCCGAGGTTCAAACTCGGGACCTTCTGTGTGTGAGACAGACGTGATAACCACTACACTACGAAACCACACGCATAAGTATCGAATATGAGGCCTTAGTGGGATCCACGGGCATAGCATTCTGATTGTATGACTTTGACAAGTCCCTTTCCTATCGTCTTCAATCTCAGATGCAGCCACACCCTTCCTATTACGTCTTAAGGGCTTAAGTCCCTTGTCAAAGATTATTTAAGGAGTTATTTCATCTCTCTCACGTTCCCTTTTTGGGCCCTTTTTATGTTTGAAATCCGTGACCCTGTCTCTTGGAACCCTTTTTAGCTGATATTTCAAAGGGGTTCAGATATCAAGGGGGCTGCATCTTTATTGAAAAGAAAGAGTTGTGGTGAATCAAATGATGGTCAAAATGTTCAAAATACGATTTGTCAGTGTCCATGATTTGTTGACATCAAAATTTCTTGTTGAAGACCACTAATTTACAAAAAAAATCAGTAACGGGTACCTTATTGAGAGTGGGATTCGAACACGCGACCTCCTGACTGGAAAGATGATATGACAGTCTAAACATACTCAAAAATATGAGAATCAAACCGTACTATCTCACGTGAGCGAACATGCCCTGATGTCGATGTAGTCCGGATTTGGAGCAAAAATGGTTTCGCCGAGGTTCGAACTCGGGACCTTCTGTGTGTGAGACAGACGTGATAGCCACTACACTACGAAACCATGTGGAGGACTAGCTCCTTACCATGGAACTTGGAGATGTGGACATACGGGGACGGCGGGGGGGAGGGCATGTATCGGGATGACCCAGAATTTCTGTAGTATAGCACGTCCCCTCTGCAGTAGTGTTCCCCTAAATCAGAATGACTGAAGACTTGACAACAAACGATCGGAACTTGCAAAACCCAAAGGCCTGAATTGTATCCGGTACTCGCACAAGACCTCAGATTCCAGCATTTTTGTCGTGCGGTTTCTTAGTGTAGTGGCTATCACGTCTGTCTCACACACAGAAGGTCCCGAGTTCGAACCTAGGCGAAACCAATTTTTTTCTTCTTTTTTGAAGTACGGTATTAAGAGTTTTCTGCCCTCGGTGAAATTCTTCTTAGACTGGCAGCAATCATCTCAGAATAGGCTACCGGTACATTATAATCCTCAGGTGTTCATGCTTGTCAAGACGCTCTCGCACGAGTTGTGCTAATCTTTCGACCCCAGAGGCCAAAGGGTTAATTCCCGGGGTTTATTTACTTAACAAGACGATAAACGACAATGACCGTGTCACGACATCTCAACCTCAAGCCATTCTCAATCTCAGCAACAACCCCTTCAAATCCTAAATCGATGGCATTTATTTTTGTTATTTTTCAGTGGCCATTACGGTTTGTGTCCATCGACCGTGTCACGGTCCGTGGGAACTCTTCGTCCCGTGCCGAGATTCCGTCACACCGGTCGCCCGCAAGCTATAAAATTGCGCCGCGCGAGGACCCCTTACAATGGGATGAGCTGGCCAACAATGGAACAGTTGCAGCCGAATTGTCATACTATCTGTGTAAATTGTCAAATCTCTGCCTTGTCAAGTGTCAACTATTCTTTCGGTTGTTCAAGTGACTGGTCAGATTGTCCGCGTTTGCCAATTGATCCTAGAACTCAAATAGGTTACTGGACCAATTGTCAGACTCTTCGTGAAAATGGTTCATTTTCTAAGTGAACAACCCATTCCTGATAATGTCAGTGGTTGCGTTGAACCCCTTGCAGCTACTCATGGTACGGCTTGACCCGCCGGCCATGGAGGATTCCTTTATGGCCTCAGTGGTTGGCGCGTTGGCCTCTTCGCTAGAAGTTAAGCAACGTAGAGCGCGATCACTACGTGGATGGTGTTAAGCTAGGAATCCACCATTGATTTTCACGCTGATTTTGCGTTGCGACTTGCTTTGCAACTGGGCACTCGATGTGGACTCGTTGGACGTGATTTGCACCAATGGCGAAGATGCGGTCAATTTCAGTCGGCAATCGGTTCCTTGCGATCGTATTCGATCGCACGTAACAGGTTGCTAAAGCGTGGAATCCACCATTGATTTTCAAGCTGATTTTGCGTTGCGGCTTGCTTTGCAACTGGGCACTCGATCGCCGCAGTGGACTCGCTGGACGTGATTTCCACTAATGGCGAAGATGTGGTCAATTTCAGTCGGCAATCGGTCAGCGACCGGTATCAGTTCCTTGCGGTCGTATTCAGTCGCAGGTAACAGGTTGCAAAGCAAGTAACAACGCAGAAAATCAGCAGTGGATTCCTAGCTTAAAACATCTGGCAGACCTTCCCAGTCGAACTTGGAAAGTGTAGTACACGGCACTGAGACGCAGACTGGAGCTAAGTGACTCGAGGACGAGTCATCTCTCTCCGAAGGGGGAGACGGTGCATTGAACCCCTTGCAACTGCTATATACATGTAGCACGGCTGAACCCGCCTGCCATGGATTCCTTTATGGCCTAGTGGTTGGCTTATTGGCCTCTTCGCTAGAAGTTAAAGCAAATGGCTCGCGAGGTTTGTTGACAGTTGTTTGTTGACATGTCCTCAAATCAAGCGCGGTTTTGAGAAAAAGGCGAAAGAAGGATTTTAATTTAATGGGAAACACATCAGACAGCCAAACTTCGGAGGCGTATTCTGCCAAATCTGCCGCTTCAAAATCAATGTGAATAGTACAAAATGTACATTTTGACCGACTGAATTTGAAAATGTCATTAACCCATTTTAGCAAATTTTTAATGGAACCTCGTCCCCAGGTGCACGTTCGCATATTTGCTCAGGTTTTGCCTGTGACCAAAGCACGGCTTTGCCTGGAGAGTAGGTTCACTCTCTATGGGAGGTACCACCAAAACTCAAAACAAACCCCGCGAGTCATTCGCTTTAAAGGGAGACATCCGAAAGATATTGCCTGGCGGGCACTATTTGTTTTTGTTTTGGTTAGCGCAGTGTCACCGATGATTAACAGACGGCGCTGTGCGCTATGGCACAGGTCCCTGGACTGTTAATCAACGGTGACACTAGGCTAACCAAAACAAAAACAAAGAGTGCTCGCCGGGCAATATCTTTCGGATGTCTCCCTTTTAAAGCAACGTAGAGCGCGATCAATAGGCCTACGTGGATGGGTGACCGGCGCGCGTATAATACACAGTGGGAAGAGGTACCCCCGTTTATTTTTTATCCCGACAGGTCGGGGGTTGGTGATGCTAAAACAGAGCAAAGCAATACAATGTCTTGACTAATTACATGTAAACATTAGCAAACTATTCAGATGATTCATCAGCAAGATGATGGGTGTGTGACCTGGCACAGGTGGAATCCTTTCACGCAATGGATTCTTGTAAAGGAAGAGTGTACCGGCCACATTCCTTTGTCTACAAATCAAATAGGGCAAGCAAAAAAATCTTTATTTTATCGTCCCCCGCCCGCGCCAATTTTCAGCGCCGTGCAAATTTTTAAAATTTTTTTATCAGTCTGAATTTCGCGCCGCGCCGCGTATCACAGCGCCGCCAAGCGGTAGATCTGTAAACAACAGTTTCCAAAGCGTGCTCTTCATTAATTTTCAGCGCTTTTGTGACAAAATCCAGTCTTAGAGGGTCGGGGTGGTGACATAACATGTTCAGGAGGAGCTGATTTTGTAATTTCTTCGTACCAAATTAAAATAAAAAATAAAAATGAAAAGTGCCCCCCCCCCCTTGCCTATTTTCAAGAACCACTCGGACGATAAACTTTTTTTTTTTTGCT
>NMRB01000489.1:286489-305538 GCA_002633025.1 Notospermus geniculatus
CAAGTCCGACATCCCACAAGTCCGACGTCCCACAAGTCCGACATCCCACAAGCCCGACTTCTCACAAGTCCGACGTCCCGCAACTCCAACATCCCACAAGTCCGAAGTACCATAAGTCCGAATTTCTGTGCGTGTGGGTCGATTTCATCAGTTGATGGGGACATTACGGGGGCAATGGCTGCTGTGGGTGATGTTCTGAAACCAGTGCATCGGGGATGTAGGGAGCTGCCGCAGTTTTTTAGCAGAACCTCAGCACTCTGATGTGCATAGCAATTGAGTTCCTGAATTTGTTTTGAACGTTTAATTATTACCCTCAAACAAAACCGCTAACAAAAGTGATACATGTAAGCTTGCCAAGCCGATTTTCAAAAGCGGTATTTTTCACTAAAATTGCGGTAGCTCCGTACATCCACGGCACACTCTTTTCAGAACACCAGCCACAGCAACCATTGCCCCCGTAATGTCGCCATCAGCTGATGAAGTTTCATTGAAATCGACCCACACGCACAGAAATAAGTAATTTAGAAAAACGTTTATTGGAAATGTCATTGAATGGAAATTCTCAGAATATTCCACATTTATTAGCAAGAGTGTATTCAGCCGTTTTACATGTCACTTTCAATGCTCCCAGCCAAGTCTCAGATTCCACTGTCACTGTTACCCTCTGGGTCTTCCCCGGGGGTGTGCATGGGGGGGGGGAGGGTGATATTCTCTTGGCCGGATCTCTCAAACCACTCACACCCCCACACCAGATACAATCATTTTCACAGGTCATTCTTGTCCCAGGTCATGTCGCTGAAACCACTCACATCCACACCCTAAGGTGCCGTCCATTTAGTACGCACCAAAACCCGGATTTTTGACCCCCTCCCCCCTGTACGCACTTTTACGCATTGGTATCCCTCCCTTGCGTACGTTACGCACTTTGACTTTTGCACTGAGGTAGGAAGCAGATGACTGTCGTCGACAATGAAGCAGACGACATGCGACTGCCCTTGTCTTGATGTTTGTATATTAGTTCATAGATGGCACTCGTGCGCTCACAGCCCGATCTAGGTGTCATAGAATGTAATGCACCCGATATCAGATGCCGCTTCTTTTGTTCAGGGGACATTCTGGGCCCGGCTGCACCAAACTTGTCTTACGTCCTTATCCTAAGATAAGGAATTTGCGACAACCCCAAGACATGTCGTAACTGCGGTTGCACCAAAAAACTCGTAGGCTTGTCCCAAATGCATATCTTACGACATGTCGTAGGACATGCACTATGGGATTATGCACAGTAAGTGCAGGGTCAGCTGTCGAAAGAATCATTGGACTGAGTATGGAAGCAGGCGGGATTGGCTCAATCACCTGAAACTGTAGCCTGTTTTGAAAGGTTTACCAGCAATACCGGTGACAGCCATGTTTACACAACATTTGCCTGCCGATGATGAAGATTGGGATGGGGAGCTGATAGAAGCGGATGGGGAGCTGATGGAAGAGCAGCCGGAGGGAAACATGCTGGATGTTGACATGCTGAATGCTGATGTTNTCTTTTTTGAGCTCCTGACCACACACCTTTTAAATTTATGTAGAACACAATGTATTTGTAATGTTGGTCAAATAAATATCATATCATATCATCATATCTTCAAAAGTCAAAATTTGTGTCTTGACAAACTTGACCGTTTTCAAGCATTTTACATGGTACCCTCTGTGGTTTTATGGTGGAATACCATACAGCAGAACACCATAGAAAGGGTATAAACCATAGAATAAGACAACATTATCATACCATAAAAAGATTACCATAGAAATTGATGAACCATAAAGTTCTTATAGTGTCATATTGGTACCATAGGAAAAGTACCATACACTGAGTTACAAAACACCATAGACAAGCACCAGAGAAAATCTATGGTAATTGTCTATGGTATTCTCTATGGTATATCCTATGGTATCGCATATTATTTTTAATAGGGATGGATTACAGCGCGAGACTACCTGATGCCTTGATGATGATGATGTACTGATGGACTGATGATGAAAATTTATTTATAGGACTTGTTGAATCGGATGTGTACCGACTGTAAATAGGACTAGGACTAGGCCTAGGTTAAGCCTACTTACCCTACACATTTTGTTCTTTTTTAAAGTTATTAATAATTGTGCCTTGTAGGCCTAATCCATAATGGAATTTCGAATTTCGTGATGCGACTGGGTGACATGTAATGTGTAAAATAATAGGTACTAGAATTTTGGTGATGTTTATGACTGAGTGATGTGTACTAAGTAAGTGTAAGCTAGTACATAGTATGATGAGGCCTGGCCTAGCCTAGCCTATGATGATTTTCGAATATAATCTATCAGTAGCACTCCAATAGAGTCTATTTGTAGTGTAAATTTGTGAATTGGTTGTAATGTGATATGTGTATATATGTGTTTTTTGCGGTGTTGACGAGGGCGTCAACGTTTCTTTAAGGAGGGGGTAATGTGGTGAATTCGTCTGCTCGAGGCTCGTGTATGTTTTGTATAGGCTCCTGTGTGCACTATACTTTACCTGATGTACATTCTGTACATTCACGTAATGCATCGTCTGCACTCCGCTTGGCCTCGGGCGATTTATGCACTTAATTTACTTGTGATTTGAAACATTACCCTTCCTCCTCATTGTGTGTGGTCTCCTAAATCCCTAGCAATCTAATTCTCATTCAATAGTGATCGTATTATCTGTAATTTCGATGTATTAAGCACCCACGTCAGTTCGAAGCGGCCCTGGGGCTAGGCCCATGTGTTTGTTTGGTCACGTGACCAAAGTCCCCTTCACGCAGACGGCAGACGCGACGAAATTCAACCCCTTTATCTTGCTACTTACCCTTATTGTCATATAACTCTTCCCATAACTTGTTAGTATGACCCTTACAATTCAGCACTAGGCTGAATTGTGCCGTTACACCCGACTTAGCGGGTCTTTTATAGGGATCTAGGCACACGTGACGTCAGCCGTGCGTCAACAGTACCCACGGCGGCTCACCTGTGATTATGACGTCGTCAATCTTTAAAGGGGAAATGCATTGGAGAAGTACTACTTTTTAGGGGGCGGGGACTTCAAATCTGTTTGCGGCGTCATATAAAAGCTCAGACTCCCAAGATTCAGGGACTCTGCCCAGAATCGAATCCGCGGCACGACGCCAAGCTATCTCTTTCTTCACTTTGACTCGATCTTCCGTAGGCCCATTTTGTTCCTTGTGACATCGTACGACTGGCTCTAATACGGTAAGAAACCGACCGAATTTCCTCTTTATAATCACTTTATGTCACATTTTATCGTCTACCCTCTTTCTCACGGTCTTGTCTGCACCCGCATGTCGCCCTTGGCTGCATACACAAGGACCCTGCGAAAGCCAGTCCCCTTTAATTGAAAGCTTGCCGTCGTGACGTTAGGCCTACGCTACCGTTTAACGACCACACACACTACTCTAGCCTGAAACTTTGTATCGCCTGTCTGATGTGATTTTACTAATAAATTGAAAGATCTTTTATTTCCGTAATTCTGTTGTCGAACTTGATATTTGGTTGTTTGTTGTTGTTTTCCCGTGACAATATGTTTTACACTTACAAATACGTTTTGTGCACGTCTAATTTATGCGGACATAACCGCCCATAGTCAGGGAGGCAGTTGTCTCAGGCCCATTTATGTCATGAATCAACCAGATGAGCAATGAAATTATTTTACCTACTTTCAGGCTGAAAAGACAAGAAAACGCTTATCTCAACATGCTGATTCCTTTCACGAACAACAAATGGAGGAACAAATAAGCCGCCTGAAGGCTGAAAACCTCAACCTCAAGAAAGGTGAGATCTACTTTGTTTGTACTGAATGTTGAAAAGCAGCAAAAGTGTTATGAAAGTTATCTTATCGGTACCTCAAAGCAACGTTGACCAATCACGGTGCATTATTCACCGTCATTTGTCCATGCAATAATTTTTAGTATTCCATGGCTATATTCCATGGCAATTTTCCTAGGCCCAGTGCCCTATTTCAATAAAGTTGAGGTATCTAATACATATAAAGCAAATTCGCCCGGTCTTTGTCACGAATGTTCACTGCAACCGCTGCATGGAGGGAGATCAGCAATACCTTATACGACTGCTCTTGATACAAGGAGTGATCTTTTCAAGGTTGAAATTTTAAAATCGGCCAAACTATGCTTTAAGAAGGGTTTTTCATTCAAATTGCATCAAATGCAAAAGCAATGACGCCACAAAAGGTGTGACGTCATGCATGTCATCAACGCTGCCAGGGTGACGTCACAAACGTTATGTGACGTCATGCATGTCATCAACGTTGCCAGGGTGCACCGTTGGCGTCTGGAGGCTGCATGACGTAATCGCAAACTGACGTGCGTGCGCATCTTGCTTCTCCCCGCACTCATTTTGCCCGTCATTGCTGTCATTCCTCACGAACATGTACATTTGCTCTCAAAAAAGGTAAGAAATTTGAAAATCCACCAATATCTAAAATGAAATGGCCAGGGCCATTGTGCTCACCTCTGTGACAGAGTATGATTAGTGTGAGTAGCCTGGTGGTACACTGAATGGTGAAGGATTAGTGCAGAAACATCGTAACATTTACTACCGATGAGATACATGTATGTATGGCCAAAGTCAATTTTTCAAGATGGCCGCCTGGCAGCCATGTTGAAGTCCAATCGAACCGAAATTTGGCATATAAGTAGACAGTACCAAGACACATATTTAGGCACAGTTAAAGCATCCTAGCTATCACTATTTATGAGGTGTGGGTCGAAGTCCATTTTTCAAGATGGCTCCCTGGCGGCCATATTTGACGTCGAATCTGCCTGAAATTTACCATATATTTATATGGTACCTAGATACATATTTTGACAACGTTAAAACATCCTACCTACTCCTATTTATAAAATGTGGGTCAAAGTCCATTTTTCAAGATGGCTTCCTGGCGGCCATATTTGAAGTTCGATCGGGTTGAAATTTGGTGCATTCGTGCAGGGTGCCCAGATATATCTTCACACCAAATCACAACACTCTATGTCAAATAGCAATGAAATGTGCCACCAAACAGTGAATTTTGAACTTTGACCTCTGTGACCTTGAAAAGTAGGTCAAATCAAAAACCCGGGATTTATGTGATGCAGTCTCATCAGAGGAACCCACCATAAAAGTTTCGTGGTTCTGGCTAACAGCGTTCAGGAGATATGGCCAAAAGAAGGTTTTCACAAAGCGCCCCCTACAGGCCAGAGTGTACAAGCAGCAGCGCTAAGTTTCGGTCCAGAGATAGTTTTTACCATAGGGTACCTGTACACCAAATTTCAAGTCTGTAACCCAAGCGGTTTAGAAACGTGCCACCCCTGTTAACGACGACGACGACGGACGACGACGGACGACGGACGACACACCATGGGAGAAGCTCACCTCACAGAGGTGAGCTAAAAACGACGATTAGGCTATCCCGCTCTCTTGAATTGACAAAATCAGTAATCTTTTCAAGGTTAAAATTCAAAAGCCTTGCTTTAAGAAGCGTTTGTAGGCCTACACTGTAGGCCCCTAGGCTTAGGCCTAAGTGCTTTTAAAAAACACCTAACCTATTTCTGCCGCTGTCATTCCTCACTTACGAAGAAAAAAAAATCATATTCCACCCTATCTCATAGGCCTACAACAAAATTTAATGTTTTTTAGAACTTCTTTCAGATGTCCTCCCTAATGCCTCCGCATTGTGTCACAAGGACAGTCTAATAACACAGGTGAACGCCATGAACGATGACTTCACAAAAAGCTTGGCACTCCTGCAGGTAAATTTCCAAGAAGCACAAATTCAACGATCACCATCTAGGCCTATCCCAAACTGCGTCATCTTGTATGAACAGAAATTAAAACACATTGAAGATGAACTGAGAATACTTAGAACTAAGAGTACTCAGCAAACATCAAACGTAATGAAGGTTATGGACGGACTTCGAAAGACTCTGAGTAACGAACATTCGTTGAAAAAAGATCTACAGAGAAGAGTAACAGACTTTCAGCTCCAGCTGAAGAGGGAGCATTACGCTGCAAAACCTGAACCGATCAATGACTCCAATAAACCTAAGCCAATAACATCTACGCCAGTCAAGAATTCTGAGTCCTTTTCCTTCACTGACGATGGCGAAATTGATGGTTTAACTCTGAGCCAAATAGTTGTACCATCACCTGAAAAATCAGAAAGCAAAACCCCAGAAACAGAGTCAGATCAAATCTCAGAAGACGATGCCCTAGCTATTCTTGAAAAGTAATGCCAGAAAGAGCGGCCTTACCTACGCTGGAAATGTTGATGTTTAAATTGTGTGGTGAGCTTTTGTAAATTTAGTTTCGTGTTGGAAGAGTCCGGGGCCAAAATGCAAGAAAGAACCCTCCTCAGCTATTGTTCAAATTCAGTTGAAGTAAAATGTGCAAACAAACTCCACAATCACGCTTCATCATATAAATCATACTCAATTCATATATACACACACACTAAGTTGACTTTCTTTCTTCAATATACCTTTCCAGTAAAAATGAAACGAAAGTCTCACACGTCGAAACGAAAAAGAACTGGCCGGATGCGCAACGGTCACAGATCCTGATATTCAGCCACACCCTGCAGGGATGACAGCGATCACCAGACCCTGAAAGTCTACCAGAAGCCTACCCCAAAAAGGCCTATGACAGAAAAACACAGCATGTATGATATTGGACCTTTTACAGTAAAAATGAGACGCAAGTCTGACACATCGACAAAGACTCGGACATCGAAACGACAAAGAACTTGCCGGATGCCAGCGGTCACAGATCCTGAAATTCCGCCAAACCTTGTTGGCATGCCACCTGTCACAGACTCAGAAAATCCACCAGAAGCCTTTAATTACGACCCCAACATGGATTATGAAGAAAAACACACCATGTATGATATTGGAACAATGTCCAAAGTGTGCAGATTTTGTTCTGCAAGAACATGGACTCATGAAGTCCCTTCATTATGTTGCTCACTCGGAAAAGTCAAATTACACCCACTACTACAACCGCCTGAATCACTGAAAACACTCATGGATGGAGAATCCGAAGAATCAAAACATTTCCTATCAAATATCAGGAAATACAATTCCTGTTTTCAAATGACATCGTTTGCAGGAAAGAAAGTTAGAGAACCAGGGTACATGCCAACCTTTAAAGCACAAGGACAGTGTCCGAAAACACCCCTGGCACGTGGTATGGCTAGTAGCCAATCGTCATCGGACGACCGAAGCCTGCGGCCCGGGACCCGCAGACTGAGGAGGTCTTCGAGGTACGTGGAACTCTAGTCCCCGTGAATAGCTTGATGTGTTATCAGCATCACCTTGTACTCGATGCGTGATCTCATTGGCAACCAATGCAATTCCTTGAGTATTGGGGTGATGTGTTCCCGCTTCTTGCTTTTAGTTAAAAGTCTGTCTGCTGCATTTTGGGCTTTTTGTAGCCGAGCAATTTCGCTCTCTGGTAGACCCAACAGCAAACTGTTCTGGAAGTCTAACCTGGAGGTTACAAGTGCGTTTATCACACGAGCACAGCTTAAGATTGGATCCCCAGTAAACTGCGTAACCTAGATCCCCCAAAATTGTGCAACGGAACAAGACTGGTAATAAAACAACTGACAAGGAACTTGATTGAGGCAACCATTACAACTGGAGAGTTCAGGGGACAGGATGTATTCATACCTCGGATACCTCTCATACCTAGCGACTGCCCTATTCCTTTTGGACCTTTACAATTCCCTGTGACTCTGTCGTTTGCCATATCAATAAACAAAGCCCAGGGACAAAGCGTCAAGGTAGCAGGACTTTCGCTGACAACCCCATGTTTTCACATGGGCAATTCTATGTGGGGTGCTCTCGAGTGGGATCCAGCAGAAATCTCCATATACGTACAGACATCTCAGGGATGACAGCAAATTTAGTGTATCCCGAGGCATTACAGTAAGCAGAACCAAGCCACAAACGGCATACAAAGTACGGTACTTTCCTAAAGGTGTCTACACATGTACATGTATTACGTCACCTATGGGTGATTATAATGTACATTAATTGAATAAAAGGTGATATCTACTACTCAATCTCAATTTTCCATTTATTTCAACTTTAACTTTAATAAACCCAGTTTACCGGGTACCTCAGCAAGTGATAAAAAAAATATTGCATGACAAGCCATGAAATAGTCAAATTATTCAAAAATTATTTCACCCGCCTGTGCCTCGTGAAATAATCTTTTTTCACCATTGAATAATTTTGACGATTCCATGGGATGGCTTGTCATGCAATATTTATATACTACACTACCACTACTTAGCACTGTATATGTGCACAATATCCTATTGCTGAAGAATTTCTCACTGCAGAGACAAATCAAAAATCACAAAACCGGCTACTCCTGAAGATTTTTAACAATTTTTTTATTGCAGGTACTGGTATATCTTGTATTAGGGTTAAAACAGCAACAATTTAACAGGTTTAGTTTTTGATTCGACATACTTTTCGGTCAAAGTTTGTCTGAAATTACGAAATTGACATGTTATTATTTCATCCATTGTAACTTCTTAAATTTGTCATCCTAGTATGGGCCTCTGATACAGCTAGAGGACTTCCCCTGCCATACTAATAACTCGTCTACTTGTGTATAAATTTTTTGGATTTGTTTTCAGCACTTTCATTGGCACGATCAACGGCAAAAGCTTCGCACAACTTTGTGCATGAAGATGAAGAAAATAGTGACCCTAATGAAGATATCTCCTCAGTTAGATGGCATCAAATCTGCAATGCATCCAGACTCTGACCAGAGTGATTTCTACTCGCCACATGAAGATATCGAAGCATTTCTCCTCAATTATGACAGCAAGTTCACTGTAGAGTTCTGTACAAAAACAAATACCATTGTACCATTTACTCCCTTTGACGTGTCTGATTAAGTCCATTTTGAACATTTTATTATTCTACAAGTTCAAGTCATATCCATGTGTTACTGCTTCTTCTCGCCGTAGAAATCACCTTGTTCAATTTCAATGTTTGTTGATGACATAGAAATCATACCCAAGTTTTACTGTTTCTTCACAACGTAGAAGTTATCGTGTTCAAGTTGTAGGCCTACTGTTTGTTCACGAAAAATGGTTGGCACCAAATACGTTTTTTTAGGGGGGGGGGGGTTCTAGCCTGAAGTCGTCTGATTTTACCGTTCTATCATTATAGACTATCATTCATTATTTCAGATTGGGATGGATCTGATCGGCCCCTTGGACGAGACACCATCTGGAAACAAATATGCATGCACCGTTATCCAAAAAGAAGATCAGCAGAAGTAAAAGATGAAATCAGAGATTTTGTACCGGTACTCAAAATAAAAGACAGAGCTTGCAGTGTCCATGTGGCAAATATTCCACCTTGCCACATGGAAAAATGTAACATCAACAACATATAGAGGAAAACTTCACCCAAAAAGGACTACCACCACATTGGAGTACAATAAAGAACAAAAAGAACTTGAGGCCGATATAGAAGATCAATAAATTCATCCAACACCACCAATCGAACCCAATCGAATTGGACAGGGCACTTTTTGCAACATCGATAAAACGAAGAGGAAAGAAGCAGAATCAGAAATGAAATGGCCAGGGCCATTGTGCTCACCTCTGTGACAGAGTATGATTAGTGTGAGTAGCCTGGTGGTACACTGAATGGTGAAGGATTAGTGCAGAAACATCGTAACATTTACTACCGATGAGATACATGTATGGCCAAAGTCAATTTTTCAAGATGGCCACCTGGCAGCCATGTTGAAGTCCAATCGAACCGAAATTTGGCATATAAGTAGACAGTACCAAGACACATATTTAGGCACAGTTAAAGCAGCCTNTGCCACCAAACAGTGAATTTTGAACTTTGACCTCTGTGACCTTGAAAAGTAGGTCAAATCAAAAACCCGGGATTTATGTGATGTAGTCTCATCAGAGGAACCCACCATAAAAGTTTCGTGGTTCTGGCTAACAGCGTTCAGGAGATATGGCCAAAAGAAGGTTTTCACAAAGCGCCCCCTACAGGCCAGAGTGTACAAGCAGCAGCGCTAAGTTTCGGTCCAGAGATAGTTTTTACCATAGGGTACCTGTACACCAAATTTCAAGTCTGTAACCCAAGCGGTTTAGAAACGTGCCACCCCTGTTAACGACGACGACGACGGACGACGACGACGGACGACGACGGACGACGGACGACACACCATGGGAGAAGCTCACCTCACAGAGGTGAGCTAAAAAGTACAGAAAATTGTCCTATAACCACCTGTATGATGCTGTACACCCTGATCACTGGCTTGTCACACAGTGGACCAGGGAGCTGATACACAGCGTCATGAGGACTGAAAACAATAAGAACTTTGGTAATTATATCAACGATTATTATGTTCAAATCATTTCGTCATCATATTGGTTCCTGTCGACAGATATATCACAGAGAGTAAGGTCAACTGACAAGACTTACCTTCTTATTCATTGCAGATTCAGCCCATCACCATATGATCCACCACGCTGGCACAACCGAGGAGGACGATTCCTCCTCGGATGACGAATATCACGGCCAGTGAAGGTCACAAAGAAGAACTCGGGTAATTATATAATGATTATGTTCAAATCATTTCATCATATTGGTTCCTGTCCACAGAGGTATCACATAAAGGTATCACATAAACACTTTCGCGATAGCAACGAATTCGTCAATCGACCTTATCATGCCAGCTATGATCACAATGACAGCCGCAGTTTGTGGTCCAACGACGAAGGTGGAATCTGAAAGGGGCGTATTCACCACTCCCCCAAAATACTTACTTTTGGAGTGTATCCGCCCCAGGTAGTGGAATATCCAACGTATTCTCAAAGGCAGTCCAGGCAACATTGCATTGGTGGCTCGAAAAGTACGCACGTCCACTTCAAATTGAAACATACACCAATGCTGGGATGCAGACGCATCAAAAAGAAACTGGAGGGTACGGTATTTTAACATCAGACGAGGGGCACCGCATTATTGCTGCAATTCAGCAGAAGCAAGCAAAGGGTGATGTTGAAAGAGCACTGCTGTGCAAGATGTGGGGAGGTGCCGGAGACAGAAGCGCTCTATCCACCGGAGACAGGGGATTTTCATCCACATCATTTTCTATGCTCATCTTCGTTCAACCAAATGCATGTCTGAACTGGTGAATATGACCCAAGGCGACGGCTTATTTTAGACAGAGTCCTCTTGTCTTCTACAACTCCAAAACCAAGAACCATGGCTGAGATTGGAGCTGCAAAGGCGTTTCTAGATGAAAGTGGCATCCGCTCAGTGCAATTAACCATCTTCGAAAAAATTGACGACATCTATCGTCAGGGAGATAAGACGTACACATTGAAGAAACCTGAAGGCCTTCAATTATTTGAAGATTACGCAGATTCATTTGTGGAATTCATGAAGGAGAACTGGCAGTCAACAAAAAATACAATTGAACCACACGGTTTTGATGAGAATGGCATATTGTGACGTCAGAATGCTTCCAGGTCTTACTACACAGTTTTGGGGGAAGTTATGGCGTGTCATGCTGCACTTCATCATCTGNTCTTTTCAGATTGTATTGAACGCCAGTATAATTCAGGAACATGACGCCACCAGACATCGGTATCGTTGGCCTCCCACGTTTCATTTCCGATCGGCGGTAAGCAAGGGTGTTTTGTCATGTCAATCGCACAGGCGGTGATTGACACTGTCACAGAATTACTAATGCCCCAATCACACTGAGCTAGTTCTCAGAGTACGTTCTTGAAAATGTTGCCGAACGGGCTCAAATTCTGTGCGAACGGAGTGGACGTAGTGGCAACTTTTTATAGCCTTTTTACGAACTTCATCGATGGGAAGGGTGCTCCAGAACATCTGGGCATTATTTGGCCAAAGGGTTAAACGCTCTAGCCCGTTTTTCGATTTTTTTAGGACGGGACCCGGACAGGACGTTTTGAGAACTACTTCAGTGTGACAGTACCTAAAGCGGGGTTCATTGACACAAGGATCCGGTCCGTTACCATTCCCTAATTTTCCCGACACGACAACGCAAAAGCCCATTTGATCGATTTTTTACCAACCTGGGGCCATATTCATGAAGCCTTCGCCCGGGAGCCTTCGCAACTTTGCGTGCACGCAAGTCTATTGTTTGGCTGCACATGCCCTATTGTTCACTGACTGTCTTACAATAGATATGCGTGCACGCAAAGTTGCGAAGGTTTCATGAACATGGCCCCTGAATCGGACAAAATCGGTGTGCCAATGAACCCCTCTTAAGACACAGTTTGACGGTGGAGAAAAAGCATTTTGGTCCTACCACTGGTGCTGCCATCTATACTAGGGTCCGATCGTCTGTAAGACTTTCCTCTGAGGCTTTGCCACCAAAACGTTTTGGATAGAAAAGGAGAGGCCCAGTCTGGTCTTGGTCCAGTAGAAGCAGCACTCTCTGCGATCTAAAAATGATGGATGAGAAAGAAAAAATTATAGAAGTGAGGTTCCGCAAATCTGCCGAAACAACGAAGTATGAAATACGAAATTCAACTTCATTTCCAGGAGCTAATGTATTTCAGGAGATGGTTGCTACCACAATGTGCCTGCTGCAAGAGCGTCTTTAGCGCGTCATGTAAGACCAAGGGAGTTATTGTACATGTACATCTTGAATTTTTAAAATTTCCACTTCGTATCAACGAAGTGGAAACGAAAGATTAATTTCAAAGTTTAATACACCGTAACTCTGTCGGTCTAAAGTCATGCGCTAAAAGACGCTGTTGCAGCAGGCGATATTTGTGGTACCAACCATCTCCGGAAATACATTACTTCATGGAAATGAAGTCCAATTTCGTATTTCGCACTTCGTGTTTCGTCAGATTTGCGAAACCCCACTAATAACCTGAAATTACCAACCCCAATTGAATCAATAGCGAGTTTTCGCAAATCCCCCGAAACGCCAACGCCAACGTCTATCCTTTTGTTCCGTGCCTTCTTCGCGGCATTGAACAATGGGATTGGCGTTCACGTTGGCGTTTTTGGGGATTTCCGAAAACTCTCTATTCACTGAACATTGAAAACGTGAAGGATCATCTAACTTTTCCATAATGCTGTCATCACGATTTTTGTTACAGGAAACAATCACGCCCCTAGTCAACGAAGTCGTGGGCTGGTTCGCTTTCATCTCCTGCATCATCCTCATCATACAAGCCAGCAAGGTGACCTGTTGTCGCTTCCCTCGGCGGAGAAATAAGAAAGAAAACGTCGCCACATATGCAAAAGAGAGTCTTGACGTCCCTGCGGACGGATGGCCAATGCAACGTGGAGAGGAGTCTATGGAGACCCTTTATACCTCACCAAGTCTGGCCACGATTGATGCTAGCCTTCGTGTCACTACTATATGATGGGTTAGTGATAAAACCCGGAATCAAACGAAACGAAATGAAATCATCGAAATGGGACTCGCAAGGAATTTGAGAATTAACGTAGGCCTAATTAAATTGCAGACGTATGCTTCCGCCTTGAGATTGGCGTTCTTTTCGACATGGGCCTACCACACAAAATCAAATTGAATTACCGGTATTATTTTAAAATCAATCAGAATCACCATGTACGAAATTCCCTTCGGTGCTCCTCAATTTATCACCAGTTTTTGTTCTGCGTTTTCTTCACTCAGTCGGCTGGTGCATAACGCAAACGTCAATGTCGGAAGAGATACGTTAACCACTTAAGGAACAAACAATAATGCTGCGTTCACACCTATTTCGCATCGAAATCGGTTTCCGTAAATCGAAATACGGAATTCGATTTGGTTACGTCGGGTCGGGTCACACTACAACTAAACCGATTTCGATTCGAAACAAAACGCGTCACACTCAACCCGAAATAAACTACGTCATGACGTTAGGCCTACATTGAATGTATACTGTACAGTACATAACTATTTCGATTTGGCTAATGCGAATCGAAACCGATTCAAATACCGGTTTGGTTAAATCGATATAAAAGTGATCTATTTCGAATTGAGTGTGACGCGTTATATCGGAATAGGCCTTTATTGCGAATTCGATTCGATATAAAACCCTAGTGTGAACACGGCATGAGACAATAAAACGAAAACAAAATGGTTGCAAATCATGCCCATTTCGATGATTTCATTTCGTTTCGTTTCGTCCCGGATTTTATCACTAACCTATATGATGTTGTGCACGTGCACGCAGTTGTTGAATCAGAATCAACGGACTGAAGCAGCAGCACTGAACTGTATACATAGCAACTGCAGCTGGAGACCCATATATCACCTTCTCTGCATGGCCACTCTTGATGCTATATTACATGTATGTATGATATCGCGTGCACGACAGCAATTCATGGACTGTAACGCCGTCTCCATGGTAGCAGATTGGACTGTGTACACTGCAACTGCAATTAAACAACATGCGAACACCCACTCCATGTTCGATATCAACGGTGCCTTTCACTGGCATCTCAGTCCGATAACTGCCTCATTAGGCAGGGCCGTAGGAACAGGGAGGGAGCAGCCCCCCTCCCCAATATACATATTTCTCTAAAATTCAGCTGAATCATAGCTGAAGCCTTAGATTTTCATCCAAAGGCATCAATGGCTCCAGCAACTCGATATTCAGTGCAAGAGAGGGCAAAGATTGTTGAGTGTGTATTTTGCGACGAAATCAGTAGTCCTCACTCAGCGACAATATTCAGGAGGGACTTTCGCAGGATAAATGCACCCAGCAGACTCACAATCAGGCGTCGCCTGGAGAAATTGAGGGAAACGGGAAAAGTTGGGGATAAAAATAAAGAACACAGTGCCCGGCCACGGTCTGCAAGGTCAAACGACAATATTGAATATTGGGACTCTGAGACAACATGATTCGAGACGGGGCGCATGGACTGAGCACGTCATTAATTATTGAACTGTGTCCAGAAATGATGACATAACAGGAGACTAATGGTATCAAACAAAAATTTCATGCTTCTGAGACAGATTTCTGAAAAAAATTTGAAAAATATCCACACATAAAAAAGTAGTGCACAATCAGAATTGGTAACATATTTTTGGCCCACCTGTATTTTGGTCGCGAGAGCGTCTATTTTGGTCATCCATGTTGCGTGTATTGCGAGCCATATACATGTATTGAACATGCTATTAAAAATGATAAATAATCCTCGGAGATCTAACGTTACGTGTAGTTTATCGTTTTCGGTCGCATTTTTATTTGTCGCAGGATTTTTCTAACACATGCGCATAGCCTGCATGTACATGTAGTCTGAAGTTAGCAGTTAATAGCGCCGTGCGACATGTGTGACGTCATTCAGCTCAGTGGTTGACGTCAAGACGCAGGTTATGTTGTTGGGAGTTTAGTAATAGGGAAATGCACGGATCTAGATATAGGAAGATTCTTCCCTCGCACGCGCCCGAGTTTAATGCTAGCATAACTGACTTGACCCGTTTCGAAAGGTAAAATTAACACTTCCCAGATACTAATTTCATAGATTTACGTAATATAAATGGATAAAATACTAATGATAAATTCAAAAGATTACCCTGGTCAAGATGCAAATGATTTAACAGTACAATTAGATGAAGAAGTAGAAAATGTAGAAAATATCAGAATTACTTATACAGGAATACCTTGTACATTTCATAATATTTCAGAAGACCAAAATAATAATAGATATGTTGTTTATGAATCTCAACAAGGAAAACATGTTATTCTACCAGATGGATTTTATACATTACCAATATTCAACAAGGAATTCAAAATTCAATTACAAAACGTAGGTTTGAACAGAAGTATTTTTTCATTTGATTTAAGACCATATGATGCTAAAATACAAATTTTAGTTGGAATTGGTAGAGGAAAAAATGTTGATAATTATAGTATTCTTATAGAAGAAAATTCTAAAAAATTATTGGGTTTTAATCATAGATATCTTAGACCTAGAGGAATAGATAGAACAAAAGGAATGATAGAAGGTGATAAACCAGTCAATTTTAAACCTTTTGAATACTTTATTATTCATTGTGATATAATTAACACAGAAAATATACTTTATAATGGTGAAAGAAGTGATATATTAGCTAGATTACCAGTTAAAGAGTGTGACTTCGGAGAAATGCTTTATTACAGCTCATCAAATATTAGAGAAAGACCTTGTAAAGATAGATTTAACAAATTAAGACTTTGGATAACTGATGAAAAAAACAAAAAAGTAAATTTTAATGGAGCTGATGTACAATATGAATTACTAATCAACTTTGCTAATGCTGCAGCCAGCTACACTACGTGAATAAAATTTTCCACATAAATGAGCAGATATTGGGGTTATTCAAAGAGACCAAAGAATTGGAAAAAAATACTAGAGGAATCAAATCTTGTAATTGATAGTGAATTACTTATCAAATCAGGAACTGGCCAACCAGAACCAGGGCCAGATTTACCAGAACCTAAATTAATAGATGGTGAATGGGTTATTCCGCCTGAGCTCCCTAGACTACCCGAACTACCTGAACCTGAACCGCCTGAGCCTCCTAGACTACCTGAACTATCTGAACCTGAACTACCTGAGCTCCCTAGACTACCTGAACTACCTAAGCTCCCTAGACTACCTGAACTACCTAAGCTCCCTAGACTACCTAACCCCCCTAAACCTGAACCAGTTGATTCAACTATTTCATACTAAATAAATGGGTGAAGAAATTGAAACTAAACGATTATATCCTGATTTGAACCCAGAACCGTTACTTAATAATTCAACACAATTTAGATTACAACATATTTCAGAAATAAAAAAGTTCTTTGAAGAAGAGATAGAATTTAGAAGAAAGGTATTTTCCAAATATATGAAAGCGTTTAATGTTATGACAGGTGTTAGTCATGTTTTGAATGTAACAAGTGTTGTTGCTGGTTCGGTTGGTATAACTTCATTAGCCGGTGTAATTACAGCTCCAGTTGGTTTTGCTTTAGGGGGTGTAACAATTCTCTCTTCAATAGTTTCTTCAGGATTAACCTGGAAGAAAAAGAATATTCACCATAAACTTGAAAAACACGAAAAGATAGGAATGTTAGCGGTCTCAAAATTAAACACTGTTAATAACTTAATTAGTGCGGCTTTAACAGATTCCCATATTACACAAGAAGAATTCTCATTAATTACCAGTGAAAAGGAGAAATATATTATCTTAAAGAATGGCATAAGAAAAAAGCAAAGAGAAGATGCTGCGAGCCAAAATGTTGATGTGGAAGCACTTAAAAAAACTTTTTTAGAAGAAGGAAAGAAATTAGCTCAAAACGAAATAATAAAAAAATTGAAACACGAAGTGATCTAACAATAACAACAGTGAATCATAATTATAATTATTATTACTATTGGCAGCCGCCTCCGTTTCACGATTATTACCCAAATCCAATTGTACCCAGTACGCCTATACCTTCAGCTCCACCAAATTATTATTAGTTAAATGAATATCAACTATTTCATTGATGAACTAGAATGTGAAGAAGCTACATTTGATATTTACTTAGAACATTATCACTTCATTAAATCTATTACTTTAAAAAGTATAACATTTCACAATTCTTGGTGGACTGGAGATTTTCTTCCACAAGATGTAAAGGTTTTTCATCTTTTAATAACTGAATTAGGGCAAAAAAGAAGTTATGTGCCAGGTGATATGGAAGGTTGCCCTACTCCATCGGTTGCAACTACCAACCCATACAGCGCCGACGCGGAAGATAAAATACTTTTACAAAACAAAATAACTTGTATTGAAAATCAAAGAAAAACATATAACTATTTAGAACCCGCGAAAGAAGAGGTTGTTCTTGATTATCGATTTCCACTTTACCAACATTTCAGTTTGCACGATTTCTGCAATGAGTGGGAGAAAATTACCAAATTACATAGAGTTATTTCACCTGTCAAAATTCACTGTGATAATAACTCTATTGTCATTGAGCTAACAAAAGATGTGGAGTTTGATTTGAATTTTTCACACAAAAAATATAGAGCTGGTCGATCTAAAGAGGTTAGTTTTGGCGCGGAAGGGGAACAGATTCAATCTATTATAGAATTAGATTGGAAATATGATGCTGAAATAGTTAATAAATGGTTTGGGTTTAAACAGGAGAAATTTACTAAAATAGGTAAGTATTATTCAACTAAACCATTACCACTTTATCCCACTAATCTCTTTTTAAAATGTAATTTAATTAATCAAGAAACTACTCTTCATAATAATAAACATTCAGATATATTATGCTCAATACCAGTTGATGATGGTGACCAGATTAAACTTCAAAGATTTAATCCAATTAGTTGTGAAAGAAAAGTAGAAAGAATGACAAATCATCTAAAGTTCCAAATAACAGATAAAAATGGAAAAGTTGTAAATTTCAGAGGAAGTCAAGTATTGATTCATTTTACCCTTGAAACTAATCAACTCGATTTATCCCCTATATAAATAACTATGGGGCAAAGATTAGACTCGTTAGATATTTTTGTTAGTGAAACCAGCGGCGATGATCATCAACACTTCGAAGTTAAACTTCTTGACCCATCAATTGGCTATGGTTTAGAATTTACTAAGGAAACAGAAGTTGATAACTGGTTAGCAAAGTGTAACATGTCTTATTATCAAAACCAATTAAACTTTGCAGTTTACTGTGCTAGTACTTTATCTGGGCTGCCAGATTTAGGAAAAAATAGAGGAGTGCTAATTGATTCAGTTGATCAGTTTCATTTCTACTATCAAGTTCGAAAAATTTTAAAACAATTACAGGTTCCTTTACCAACAGAAGCAGCTTTTAAACCATTAGATAATAATATCAATAAAACTATGTTTACTAGATTATGTAATGAATTTAGGGTTTCACCAACTACTGACTTCCGAACAAAAAGAGGTGACAATTATGGTTTGGGTAGTATAATTATGGATGGTTCACTAATATCTGGTAATGG
>NMRB01000489.1:328904-342881 GCA_002633025.1 Notospermus geniculatus
AACAGCTGCTGAAACAGTCCACACCGCGCCGACATGACTTGTTCGTCCAGTGTTTACGTTCGGTTGTCAAGGGGAAGGGGGTCGAGATGACGTCATCACGACTCCAATTTGTGAAATGCTAAGCAACGTTAAATAATTTCGTTTTAAAAGAGGGTGGCATTTTGAGGGATAAAAACCCCTATAAATCTAACACCAGTGATACGAAACAAACCAAACTTTCACAACTTCGCCTTCTGGCCATTTCCTCAATGTTGAAATGAAAATTGGCGCCTTTGAACTATACCTTTAAGTCTAAAGTTTGACTTAAGTCCTCATGTGACCAGGTTTCAGCAAATCAGATGGCTTCATTTCAGACTTAAGTTTTTTCTTAGACTTAAGATTCTTTGTGCAACTGGGCCCTGTTATCACCACACCATGGAGCATTCACCACGTCACTGGGAACCTAATCAACATAATAGAGTACGGGCTCGCTCCATACAATACATACAGCGATAGGTTCCCAGTGACGTGGTGAATGCTCCATGGTGTGGTGATGACTGATTTGTCTGGGTGCGAGTAATTAACACTTAATTGAAAAAGTGAATGACGGTGGGAATTTATCATGAACGACTAGCATTTTGTAATAACCGAAGCTTGAAAAAATTTTCCTAGTCCCTTTAATACATTCAAATTCATTGATATCTGCAACAGGTCTTTTTTTAAAAAATCAACAAACTCATCATTTTAAGCATTTTTACTGCATTCCAAGGGACCACTGCAGAGCACAACCAAAGGCCTAGGCAGTCACAGTAGGCCTACATGTATCACGTCATTCACCACAATAAAAGTCTTCAGCGTGATGAGCATGAACAGTGCTTGAGAAATCTCGCGCGTGATTTCTTCACAGGGAACTGACAGCAAGTGACCGCAAGTGACTCATTCAGGCAGCGTGCTCAATCCCGCCCGAGGCCGGTGCACGTCGGTTTGTTTTTACACTAGGCCTATAGTGTACACGAGAGAATAACTGGCCTGCACCTACCTCCACCGTCCCGAGACTCAAGACTGATTCATACCCCGCCGCACGACCATCGTCGGCGACCGATCTCGCGTTCGACGCCGACCCAGGCGTCCGATCGCGAGACTGTAATTACTTGAGTCATTTCATAACGCCTCGCCGTTGCTGAAGTACGCTGGAATATGAATAAACTCCGCGAGGTTGGCTTAGACTGGTGCTCGGTCCTAACTATTTTACATCGGACTTTTGCATATGTTAGGACCGGGCGTGCCTACCGTGTTCGTGAATCTGATTGGCCGATGCTGGCGCAGGTGGTAAGTATAGGAACTAATATGTTGATACCTTTTCTATTTTCAACCCCTTCGTGATTGGTGGATTTCCTGGGTCAAATGGAGGTCACCTTCTATCTGCATTCCAGTACGTCAGCCGTATTGAGAATTGAAAAAATTTACGTAGTTAACATAAAATTTCCAAGTGACGTCACTGCCTAAATTCCTCCACAAATGGCGGCCAATACTAGTCCTACCAAACAAGCCACGTCCGACTGCAGCGTGCAGGTTGGTAGGATCAGGTACTGTAGTACGGTACGTTTAAAGGGACTAGGAAAATTTTTTCAAGCTTCGGTTATTACAAAGTGCTAGTCTTGCCTGATAAATTCCCACGGTCAATTCACTTGTGTTAATTACTGACACCCAGACAAATCAGTCATCACCATACCATGGAACATTCACCACGTCACTGGGAACCTAATCGCTGTACATATTGTATGGAGCGAGCCTGTACTCTATTATGTTGATTAGGTTCCCAGTGACGTGGTGAATGCTTCAGGGTGTGGTGATAACTGATTTGTCTGGGTGCCAGTAATTAACACTTTATTCAAAAAGTGAATTGACGGTGGGAATTTATCATGAAAGATTAGCATTTTGTAATAACCGAACCTACAAAACAATTTTCCTAGTTCCTTTTCCTAGTCTAAAGCTCGATGGGCGGACCTTCGGTTGTCAGGCAGACCTTGGTATTGTTGGTAAAGTCTGGCTATATTGACATGCGTTTTATTGACAGGACTGTGACGAATCTGACCATCATTTAAATTTTGTCAATGTCTATCAGTGATCAACTTTAATCAACCTGTGCTAAATCGCTGCACATTGTTTTGTTTTGGACCTCATCCTTGACCTTGCACTTCATGCACCTATTCTTCACTCATGCTACCACTTGTACAATTATTCGGAGATGTTTCAATAAATTTATATGATTTTTATATGAGACTTAGTTGTTCATAGTAGTATATCGAACCCTACTTTGTAGCGTGCCCTCCGAGAGATTCTATATTTAGAAAAGCAGATGAAAAACGCTACAGGACACTACAGCCAATCCCATGCCTGTGCCTGTGTTCAATTTCAAATCAAGGTCTAGTTGTATGTTCAATTTCAAACCAAGGTTCAGCTGGTTAGAAAACAATGTGCGTTGGACCGTTTAGAGTAAACTCTAAGTTCATTGTGGTCTGGTTACTAAGGGTTTGATTGACATACGCCCATCGAGCTCCAGATGACTTAAACGTACTCTAGTCTACCTACTGCTTGGAAGGGGTTAACGCCCGATATGCATTTTGGGACAAAGCCAACGAGATTTTTGGTGCAACCGCAGTTATGACATGTCTTCGGGTTGTCCCAAATTCCTTATCTTACGATAAGAACTTAAGACAAGTTTGGTGCAACCGGGCCCATTAAATAAGTCTCAAAACGTAACGAAATTCCGTCCACGAGCCGAATGGTAGGCCATTCATTGTTGAGCCTAGATATTGGGTCACACTGTTCCCTTCCCTTGAATGATTGTATGCATATTCAGTGTGAAGAGACAAGGTCTACATAGAAACATAGAAGTCGACGAAGTGTACGAGGCTTCCAACACACTTGTACCGTTGGTGGTGTTCTTCAACATTGTGATAACATAAGATACTGTATTCTCGTGCCATTAGCGACCAGTATGCGCCATTTTCTGGTAGTAATATATGCACAGCCGGGTTTGGCGTTTGTCAATAGGCCCGCCCAGAGACCAGCCGACCAACGCTCGTCATTTGAGGTAACCATGATCGAGTAAGGACTGGTGTATACTTGGTCACGGACCGTCAAATGGCATGAAACTGATCATTCATTGTGGTCTGGTTACTAAGGGTTTGATTGACATACGCCCATCGAGCTCCAGATGACCTAAACGTACTCTAGTCTACATACTGCTTGGAAGGGGTTAACGCCCGATATGCATTTTGGGACAAAGCCAACGAGATTTTTGGTGCAACCGCAGTTATGACATGTCTTCGGGTTGTCCCAAATTCCTTATCTTACGATAAGAACTTAAGACAAGTTTGGTGCAACCGGGCCCATTAGATAAGTCTCAAAACGTAACGAAATTCCGTCCATGAGCCGAATGGTAGGCCATTCATGGTTGAGCCTAACTATTGGGTCACACTGTTCCGGTCCCTTCCCTTGAATGATTGTATGCATATTCAGTGTGAAGACACAAGGTCTACATAGAAACATAGAAGTCGACGAAGTGTACGAGACTTCCAACACACTTGTACCGTTGGTGGTGTTCTTCAACACTGTGATAACATAAGATATATACATGTACACGTATATAACAGAGGTTCTTCCATCTGCTGTCGTTGTCATAAAGTCTGGCAACATGCGGAAGTTAGGAAATTGATAGTTGGATTTTCCACGGACCTTTAATCACACGCGGCTATTGAATGACCGGTGGACAATGCGAACAATTGGGGAACGACCACAAATGATCGACAAGCATGATTAAAAGCGCAAAGCTCTGCCACATTACATGACTTCCGCATTCCATTGG
Source organism: Notospermus geniculatus (assembly GCA_002633025.1). Taxonomy (NCBI): domain Eukaryota; kingdom Metazoa; phylum Nemertea; class Pilidiophora; order Heteronemertea; family Lineidae; genus Notospermus; species Notospermus geniculatus. The sequence goes on from NMRB01000489.1 coordinate 332,755, forward strand.
GTCGAATATAGATGTTGCCAGACTTTAACGCTCAGCATTGTACTCATTTGCCAGAAAAAGGCTATATTAGCTGGAAATAACCCAGGTTGTCTATTAGATGTGACCGTATTCATATTATCAATAAAAACATTGCCTGTATTATTATTATTTGGTGTTCTGTTTTGACATGAAGACCACGGAGAAAACTTTGAATTGACCCATCGATTTATTGGCCTGTAACGCTACATTAGTCCTTTGCAACAAAAATGGCGGTCTAAGAGTTCTCATGCACCATATGACGTCAGAAGCTTAATACCATTCAATGGCCGCCGGTACGCTAAGCTGGTCAAGCGGGCAATGGGGTGCAATAAGTTAAAATGGTAGAGAGCTAGGTGTCCTCCTGGCAGAGGTTTCTGCCTACAGAGGTTTGACCACTGACGCCGACGGGGTGTGCTTAATCCGAAGATCCTACTCTTCATTCCACATCCGATTGGCGCGAGGTTTTCAGCCGATATCTCCGCAACGGCTCGGTCAAAATTGACATCCATACATCAGTTGTCTTGTCTTTCTTGTCGGTATCTTTCTGCTATCTTCATTTTTCGCGTAAGGCCGACATAACGGATCCCTTAAGGGCCTGTCACACTGAAGTAGTTCTCAAAACGTCTTGCCCCGTCCTAAAAAATCGTAAAACGGGCTAGAACGTGTAACCCTTGACCAAATAATGCCTCGATGTTCTGGAGCACCCTTCCCGTCCATGAAGTTCGTAAAAAGACTAAAAGGTTACCACTACGTCCACTCCGTTCGCAGACAGTTTGAGCCCGTTAGGCAAAATTTTCAATAACGTACTGAGAACTAGCTCAGTGTGATTGGGGCATTACTCAAAACTCATTTCATTTCGTCATGGTGTTCAGTGCAGTTTACACGTGCGCGATGCATTGCGTCATTTCAAAATGGCCGCCATTTCGGCCGTAAACACGAACTGTGATTGGTGAAAGAACTTCTTTCTGTCACGTTTTTAGGGAAAATGACAACGATGATGACTGTAGCGGCAAGAAAGATGAATCGATTGACGTATGTTTCGTCAAATTTGACCCAGGCGTTGCGGAGCTATCGTTCATAAACCTCGCGCCACTCGAAAGTGGAATGGAGAGTAGTTGTCGTGACGAACATCGTCTGCTGTTGCACATCCTGGCGCTTTGTCAACCTTTCCCGCATGAAAGGAAATTTCCCCTCGACCGCCTCCTTATGTCTTTCAGAAACACATCATTTCGTGGTATATATTTGTCAGTTGCCCTGACAAACAGGAAGAGAATTTAAAAACACAGTCACGACTTCCTTGTTGTTGGTCGGCTGTCACGATGGGATTTCCAGACAGTTCTCACGTGTGATCATGCTTCACTCCTAACGACATGTACATGTTTGTCTGTCGTAAGGGATATTTGGCAGATGAGTCTTCCGTGAGTTTCGGCCAAGCGTGAGCTCCGTCTTAAACAGTTTGGTTGACACGGTGCATTTCGTCGCAGTTTTCGACCGCGAACTTCAAGGTAAGTGTCGGTAAAACCAACAGCTAAGTACCCACTCCAACTGCTTTTGGAGTGGGTACTTAGCAACTCCATTGCCTGTTATTTTATTTTTCACTGCTTATGTTTTACTTTTNTTCATCCGGGCAATTTGCCCCCCGGGTCGATGCGCATGCGCGAAGTTTCCTCGGTAACCAAGATGGCGCCCACGTCATGAAAACGATGAATACTGTGTGTCGTTTTTGTGCTGTTTTTTGGATATTAATTCAAGTATTACATGTAATTCAAGTATTACAGAAATCAGTATTACATGTACATGTACATGTAATTCAAGTATTACATGTGTAATTCCATGTAATTCAACTATGTGTAATTCAAGTATTACATAATATGTCCCCCTAGCTGCGCATACGCATTTAGGGGGGTCTGTCAGCCATGCGAATGGAGAGCGTACGGGGGGGAGGGGGGTCATCTGCGGTGTGTATACAATTTTGCATAGGGCTACGCACCTTTTATAAATTGAGGGGAGACAAAATGTCACCTTGATCAACACTACAAAGGTAAATTCTCAACCAAACATTGTGATTTTTAAGAAAATTGTAGGAAATGGCATTTTAGTCGCTAATTTAGAAAAAAAATGTCGCAAATTGCTGCAAACGCTAATGGTAGGCTATACTATAAGATCGTTGCAGTTGATTGGGAACAACGTCTCAGGCCAAACGCAGTCAAGGCGCAGCGTCACGTCAGTGTTGGCGAGGCCAGCGCCCATGCTTTCTCCTGTACATCGGCGACGTCATTGACGTCCCAAGTGGGTTTTGCAAACGTTTCAAGTCAAACGTTTAGGTTTCCAAAGCGAGTATTCCGTTAAGTAGTTATAGATTCCCAAGTAATTGTGACCATCATGATCCCAAGGTTCTAAGCTTTCCGATGGTGTGTTTAATTAGTGGGAATGACCAGGGACCTGGCGACCGTAATGAGTTAAAAAGGGCATGCCTGGTCAAATTCTCGTAAACGTTGGTCCCAATCAAACGCATGGATCTATAGTAGTTGGAGCCCTGTATGCATTGTCATTTCAAACGTTTTTGCGTATGCCGTATTATGGGGGGAGGGGGGTCTTCATAGATGTGTATGCCATGCGTACAGGGGGTCAAAAATTTCCAAAATTTTGCGTACTAGAACGACCCCTTATCCACGACAAACAATATTATGGCCTTGTTTGCATTGCGCGTCCCGCTGACATACGTAAATAGGGAGTTTTCGCAAAGCCCCCGAAATGCAACGCGAATGCCAAACCCATTGTTCGATGCCACGAAGACAACACCGAGCAAAGGGCAGACGTGACGCGTTGGCGGTTCGGGGGCTTTGCGAAAACTCTATAACAGCATGTTCGATTACTTCCACCGGCCAGGCACTAGCGCTTTCTCAGACATGCGCATTGGAGGCCAATAAAAGAACGCTGTCGTGATAAGCATGGCGCACACGAGCGACTAAAATAGGGGTGACTACAGATGCGACTACTACGTCGCATGCGATAATTACCTTTGAGGTCGATCAGTGATGTCATCCGCGACATCACTGATCTTCCAAGGAAGCATTTATCGCAAACTGGTCAACAAAAACTAAAAAAACTAAAAATATGTTCAGTCGCTGCTGTGGTCGCAAGGCTGGTCGGCTAGAAAATCGCTCGAAAAATCGCCCGTGTGCGCCATGCAGGCGGATGCGCTCTGATTGGGTGATTTTCTGCCATGACAATTTACTCGTGTCCAACACGACAGCGTTCGATTTCTTTTGCACGCCGATGTACACACTGATGTATGCGAGGGCTGTGTGCATCTACGTTCGGAAGTGACACCATGCTCTGCATGATGGGATATTCCCGAAGTAATCGGCTCAGGGGGAGGGTTAGCATGGTTAGTAGCGCCTGGCGCGACAGGCCCGACTTCGAGAACTTCCGGTAGATAAAATGCTGTCGTGCCAGGCCGGTATAGGCGCGAGTAAGTTTTCGAACACGCTAAGATTGTATAGGACCATAATTCCCTTCACATTTTCTGTCAATAAAGAGTCATTTGCACTGAGCACAAACTACAATATATCGTAGAATTTTGTCCCTTAAAAACAACTCTTGCACTCTGAAAATATCTCATTTTCAGATGTTCCTTCTCCGAGTGGTAGCCGTGTTCCTGCCGCTGCTGGCCGCCACAGCAGACGGCCGGAGAGCCAGCGATGTCAATAAGATCTGCGAGTCGGGCCATTGCTGCACCACGAAGTACGTGAAGAAAGGGGTGAACGTAAATTGTGTTGAAAAGGGCTGGAAGGATGTACCGAAAAACCTGCCAAAAGACACCGTCACGTTGAATCTCAGGGGCAACAAAATCTCATCAATCAGACGCAATGCATTTGTTGGCCTGACGAAACTGGAATCTTTGGATCTGACCGATAACAAAATAAGGTGGTTAGACCCGGGAGCGTTTAATGGGTTAAGTGAACTGAAATCATTGAAACTCGGAGTAAACCCGCATATTGAGTTGATGTCAGCCACACTGGCACCGCTTGGACACCTCCAGGAACTCTGGCTGCTGAGGATCCAAAGTCTGTCTATTGATGAGGATGCTTTCCTCCGGTCCGTGTCCCTGCAACATCTAGTCGCCACTTTTTCTCGACTCAGCGATCTATCATTCCTGTCCTCACTGCGGAATGCGCCTAATATCACCAGCATCGAGTTACAAGGCAACAGACTGGGGAATCTTACCAAGGACATGTTTGACGGTTTGGTGTCCAAAGGGTTAAAACTGAATTTGCGCGGCAGCGGTGTGACGCACATTGAGACTGGGACGTTCGCCTCGATCGGAACCCTGACGCATCTGTATCTGTTGAACAATAACATCAGTTCGTCTTTACCTGGTGCCCTGCTGGGCTTACATCATTTGAAACTTCTGCATCTCTCCAATGTTAACTTGCGTAACCACACGAAACTCCAGGAGATGTGGGGATACCTCCGACCGAATAACACCAGCGACGCGGCTTTGGAACAACTGTATTTGAGCAGAAATGGACTGAAAAGATTACCAGAGAATGGTTTCAAAGGACTTGGAAACTTGAAGACTTTGAAAATCTCGGAAAATCCGCTGACGGAAGGAGCCAGCAAAGACGCTTTTGTAGGTTTACGTAATTTACAAGAACTTTACATGCGTTCCTGTCAAGAGTTAACCTCCTTTCCTAAATTTGCTCCAGAGAATGGAAATGAGTCGTTCACGCCCAAACTGGAACGTCTGGAACTGTCCTCGAGTCCTGTTGTAATCCTGCCGAAACCAGACGTCTTCAAGGGACTGGAGACCCTTAAACATCTTGACTTGTCTCACACGTTCATTCGTGGTATCGTACTAGATTCATTGGAGAATATCGAGGTGTTAAAACTGAATGATTCCTGTTTAGACGAACTTCCAGAGGTCAACAGTACGACACTCACAAAGTTGAATATCGCGTACAACCGTTTTCACATTGCTAGAGGCTTAAAGTGGACCGTGCCAAATTTGACTTTCTTAGGAATCTCAGGAAACAAATTCATTAATATGACCGGAGATGATACCGTGAAATTCTTTTCGTCCTTTCCAAGTTTGAAAACATTAATGATGAAGAGCATGGGACTTTATTTCATTCCTCCTTCTCTTTTTGACAAACTGGCCAACCTGACCAAATTAGATTTGTCTTTCAATGATGTGGGTGGGAAAATAGACCACCGTTGGTTTAAAAACCTCAAAAAGTTGGAGAGACTTTATCTTCGTGACTGTCGAATAACCAAGATCAATCGGGAAAGTTTTCCCCCGGGTCCTGACTTCCTACGAGGACTGAAAGAATTGGACCTTCGATATAACGCGTTAACTTGTGACTGTTCTATCGAATGGTTCCACTCGGCGATCTTGGAAAGAAGTCTGCCACTTCATCCACTTAATGGAAATTGGGAGGACTATAAATGCAATACCGAATCTCCCCAAATAAATGACAAAATGCCCATCAAGGACTACAGAATTCCAGAAAGGTGTAATAAGACGTATAGACTTCTTGCCGGGCTCTGCGCGTTTGGAGTTATACTCATTGTCACGTTCGCTGTTGGTTTGGGCCTCTTCAGCCGATACCGCTGGAAAATCAAGTACAAATTCTTCAAACTAAGACTCTGGTTTTACGGGAGCCAGTACGAGGATCTGGACGGGTCCGAATATGAATATCATTTCCTCGTGCATTACGACGATAGCGATTTCCCGTGGATACGCGACATGTTGATCCCGGAGCTCGAGAATAAACGGGGCTACCGTTTGTACATCAAGGACCGCGACTCCCGGTTGTGCGAGTACATTCTGGAAAACATCCAATACAGCATTGAGAACAGCTACAAGACGGTGCTGTGTATTTCCAATCAGTTTACACAGAATTCATGGTGTCAGTTCCTGCTGCGTCTCTTGATACAGAAACTGGTGAATGAGAAGAAGAACATCCTCGTCTGCATCTTGCTGGAGGAGATTGAGGGTGAAAATCTCCTGGATACCCTGGAGAACGTCCTAACCCAGAAGAACTACATCAGATTACCAGAGGACAGAAGCGAGGAGGCCATGGCGTATTTCTGGACACGCGTGGTTGAGGCGTTACATGTCCCGGTTATTCCTCATCGCAACAATGGCGGCCCCTCTCGCAACAACGCAGGCCCTTCTGACGGAGAACGCCAAGCGCTCTTACACAACGTTTGCTGAGCAGTTAGGACGTTAAAGTGTCACTGTATGCCTCAGTATCCCCTCCAACATGATAAGACTGGTGTCCTGTCCAACCCATACAGTACGTTGCACAATGAGGAATCGGAGGAACTAATCCATAACGTGGCGCTGATGAACAACTCAGTCTAAAATATGACGTCGAAAGTGAGGCTAACGTTATTTGCCATTTAATTCTGGAAACTACACCCTGTTTCTAGCCCGCCTAATATACCCGAAATAGGCCATTAAATTTCGAATTTTACACGTTTAACATCAAGTATAGACTGACTCAATGTATCTGAATGTTTTCAAACGAAAATTCAAGTGGGAACATGTCGAATTTTATCAATAAAATTGACTATTTTAGCGTAAAGGACAGATCGAAGAGCAACGTCACTGATTCTGAATGACGCACGACGGAACGACGTGCGACGTCAAAGAGGTTTTCAACGTCGCGGCGCATGCGTTTTTGAGTAAAAACTGAGTTGTTCCCCAGCGCCTCCTTTGGGCACTCCGATTCCCCATTGACCTCTCCCTTTATCCGCGTACCTTCCTCGGACGTGGCGCGGAAGGTAACCTTCAGTTCATCGGGGATGGTACGGGTACGTCACGCGTCTCTGTTGCGTGACGTCGGGTGAATGACGTTACGTCTTCACTGCATGCCTTCCATGACGCCGCGCCACGTCCTCGGAAGATACGAGGATGGTACGAGAATGACGCTGCATGTGGTACGCGGGTGGTGCGCGGCGCGGAAGGGAGGTCAATTGTGCAACGTACTGTAGCCTACATAGCCAGTGGTAACACCTGCAAGGCTGGACTGATACTATGTCGTCGAAACCTCAGCTGACAAAAATGGCCACCATCCTTTTCATCACTTGAGAAGTTCAACGCGCTGATGGTTTAACACATCTTCGATAATCGAAGGCCGATCTGCTCACCACTGCGTTACATCGCACATCACCCTTCGAGAAATAGACCGGTCCGCGGCGTATCTTGGCACGATGCCAACTTTACCGGTCGACCAGTCATATTGCACTTTATATCGGGTCTTCGGCTACCACTATTTGTAAAGTCTGGCAACATCTATCTTCGACCTAATGGAATGCGGAAGTCATGTAATGTGACAGAGCTTTGTGGTTTATAATCATGCCTGTCGATCACTTGTGGTCGTTCCCCGATTGTTCGCGTTGTCCACCGGTCATTCAATAGCCGCGTGTGATTAAAGGTCCGTAGAAAATCCAACGATCAATTTCCTAACTTCCGCATTCCATTGGGTCAAAGATAGATGTTGCCAGACTTTACCACGATTCAAATTTTACAACACCGGTTCTGATTGGCCTCTTCTTCGAGAGGCGGCAGATACGCCGCGGACTGGTCTATTTCTCGAAGGGTGATGTGCGATGTAACGCAGTGGTGAGCAGATCGGCCTTCGATTATCGAAGATGCGTTTAACAATGCATGGCGTGTTAATTATCCCAATGCCTGGGAAAACCGCCCCGGCGCCGCAAACCGTAGCGGAAACCGCTGTAGTGGAAACAGGCCTTTACAAAACAAAGTGAAATACATGTACAATTTAGGCCATGCTGATATTGGAAGGTATTTCTTGATTTCATGTGAAGGCGCATAACATCGCGTCCACAGTCATCGCAGGGCGCGTTTTCTGTCGCCAAGAACTAAATTATTGTACATGTACATACATTTATCCAAGTGTCCCAACTGTGAGGTCGGTGGGACGTCAGGTATTCGACTGAAAAAAACATTAAAGCCTCACAGTATTGAATTTTACGGTATTTTCAAAGTGTTAGGAGACTGCAGGTAGAGGTCTCATAGCCTCGTGAAGGTCCCCAAAATGCTTGCAGGATACGTACTTCAAAAAATCAATGCTTAGTTTTCAGCACGGCATCGAAAAAACAGCAGACAGAGCTCTAATGTATCCACATAGAACATAGTTCATTTTACACTACACTAACGTCGGAGGACGTAAGCACTTTCTGAATTCAATACAGTGCGGCTTTAATATATTATCAGAGTGCGGGGGCACGACGTCACTCGAGTGACTTTACAGTACATTGTAATTCAACAAACATGTATGTCATTGTGTCCACACAGGCTGTGCGAGACTGATTATGCACAGACCTGTGTAGCTTTGGAACGCATCATCTCGGCCAGATCTGGCCGAGGTGTACGTCCGCGACCTCATCACCGGCATGGAGAAAACGCGGAATTCCACGGAATTCCGCTAGACATAATTTGGTGGTCTGCAGTTTATACAGTACTATTAACTGGTGTGAAACTTGTCACGTGGATCATCCCCTCCCGTCACCTCCCCTTATCTCTTATCAAAATTGGCACTAGCCTAGATACGAGGTAGCAAGGTGGTTGGGCTACAGAAACAATCCCGCTGTGGCTGCATTCCAACTGCTTTGCTTGGCCTTGTTATTTCATTATTATTATATGCTACATATGTTAAGGCCAGTGTATAGTTTATTCCATTGTTAAAAGCTATAATTACAGTTACGGATTCCTGGCGGATTTCCGTGGAATTCCGCGTTTTCTCCATGCCGCCTCATCACAGCGTAGGAAAAAATAGATCCAAGTTATTGGCTTAACATTCTTTGTTTAATGCAAAAATATTTACAGATTTTTTTGTGAATAATTGCATAGCAAGTAACAATCTCATAATAAGCGAGGTTTATAGGTATTTTGATGCTAGAAACTACAGGGATCGAGGGATCACATGATCAGCCAAGAAAGTAGTTCGCTGTCAATCACCAATCTCGTTCCCAGATCTACCTCATCCGAGGATATCTCTGGCAAGGGCTACGACCTGACCAAAATTTCTGGTCAACTGCTGGCAGCGTGCCAAGATGTTTGTTTCACACAATATTTCGTTCTTCGATGACTGAAAAACATCATGTATGCCTAAAAGGCCATTTAATACTCCCAAAACACGAAGTTGTTTGAGTATTAGAGCAATTTCAAACGAAGAGTTAGCATGGTTTGTTGCGAACATCATGCCGCGGCCTCGGCGTGATTCGCCTCAAAATTAGTAGATTGCGCATGCGCAGTATTCCTGAAGTCGTCAGCCCTTTCCAGTGGTGTTGTAGGAACGTAAACCCACTGGGGACGAGTTTGGTCAATCACCCGACGCCATCTTGATTACCCACAATCCTGTGAGCACGGCGTAACAGATTGGTGCGAGGTAGGAGCGCCTTTGCTGTTGTAACAATGAACATATGTTATTAGTTTAAACATATTTTTATTCCAGACATGATATGTACAAGAATAGGGTTTGGACAAATGTTCTTAATGTAGTTTATGATGTTATTCATGTTGATTTTGTTCAAGACAATAGAAAATCGTCAATGCTAAGGCAGAAAATATTAAAACATGTATAGATCAACACTGATGTGAAATTACCTGAGTTTTTTTCGTCATTCAGTTGTAGTCGTTCAGTAGGATGGCCCAATCTCGTACTCAGAGATTCGTTACGCTCGGGCCGAGGTTGTAGGTCGCTCCACTAATCTCTGGAGACGGCTAGCCATTTTCACGCCTTAGGTGTGATTTTTGGTATCGTGCAATTATAGACCGAATTTTAACCACAACTGCACTGAAATGACTTGGAGATGACTTGAGTATAAAATGTTACACACAAAAATGTCCTTAGAAAGGTTTTTTCGAGGGATCTGTTGTATTTATTGAGGAAAATCCACAGCACTACTTGGCGCACTGTATAAACTTGGAGTGAAGCGGGATGCGCCGTGTGTAACGCACTTGCCTGCATTTTTGGTTCCCAAAGCCACCGCTAGGGCTTAGCCGTCTCCAGAGATTAGTGTAGCGACCATCAACCTCGGCCGAGCGTAACTAATCTCTGGGTACGAGATTG
>NMRB01000490.1:1148-18432 GCA_002633025.1 Notospermus geniculatus
AATGTGAGAAATAAATGTAGTTGTAGCCAGAATTCCAAGTTCCTACCTGGCTTCTCAGCAGGTGATTCGCTTTTCTTAACGAATCCAATTCGCTCTGTAGACCTCTGGACTGACCCTGTAAGAATCATGTTCATTCTCTGAAACTCTATCGCTGGGCGTGTAATGATCGTTTGTTTTTGAGCACAAATGGAAAAAGCATGAAGTAATAATCCCTGAAATGACGGTTCATCGTGGAGAGCTATCGGAGTGGCCAATCACTTCACCAGTCGCCAAACACAAGAAAATAGTGAGCTTCTGCAAGCGCCCGGTTAGGCTGTACGACGACGTTTATCTATTGTGTGAGTGCACCCAAACAATAGATAAACGTAGTCGTATGGCCTAACCGGGCGCTTGCAGAAGCTCACTATTATTTGCCTGTTACCCGACTGTTGTATTCAAAACTTTAAAAAATCAGTTGCCTCAGACTGATGAATAAAAACAGATGCCAAGGGTTTAATGGAAACGTTTCCTTGCGAACCAGAAGGTGCCTTCTAGCTGCTTACTTCAAACGTGAAAAATGTCATTCCCTCTGTTGGCGCTGTTTGCTTACTGGACCGCGGACACTCACTGAAAAGATGTTTGAACTTCATGGTGTTGCCTGGAAAAAACACACTTAAGTGCCATCCTTGCAACAGTACAGTATGAGGGTGGCGAGTTACCTGGAGCTTTTTCTTTGTGGTGTCGAGCTCTTCCTGAAGCTTTTTCATTTCCTTCTTTGTACATGTAGGCCTAGTGATGAGCTCCTCCCGAAGCTCTGTCTCTTCCCTCTTTGTAGTGTCGAGCTCATCCTGAAGTTGTCTGTTGTCATTCTCTTTAGTAGTCAACTTCCTCTTGTATACGTCGACCTATTTAAACATAGGAAACAACTGATGGTAACTTGGCAGACTGACAATGAAAGGCTTTGAGATTCATTTTCGATGACTTTGTTTGCAACCAGTATAATTTTCGTTACCGGTATTTCAACTATTAAACAAATACTCATTCCAATTCGGGGGGGGGGGATCCACATAAAAAATGTGAGAAATAAATATAGTTGTAGCCAGAATTCCAAGTTCCTACCTGGCTTCTCAGCAGGTGATTCGCTTTTCTTAACGAATCCAATTCTCTCTGTAGACATCTGGACTGACCCTGTAAGAATCATGTGCATTCTCTGAAATTGTGTTTTTTCTTGATATTTTGAAATTCTAATATGTTCATGATAATTTGCCACAAATCGTAAATTTGGTGTGTCTGTCATCATTTATGCAACATATTTTTGTGTATAAAAATGGCAGTCCTGCCCATAAATGACCATTTGCATCTCAGCAGAACAGGAAACATCACTGTCTTTTTATTTTTTAACAAGACTGTACAGTGTACACTTATTTGGAGGAGGGTATCAAAAAATAGTGAGCTTACCCTCCAGCAAAATCTATCGTTCCGTCCGACACCAAAATTTCTTTCTGTTGTCAGACTTTAAAGGGCTAATAGATCAATTAGTTTGCAGTGTCATAATTTAGAGCTCCATGATACCTAGATCTGATATAAATATTGTAGAGTTTCAAGAAACAGCCTTTCACCAGTAGACAAAAGAATGGTGAAATTGTTTTGGTGTCCGTCGGACGGAACACTTTTTGAAACACACCCTTATGCCGAGGGGTTACTGGGCGTCCTAGCCAAAGTAGCCTATATTTAGGCATAGGTAGGACTAGGCCTATACCGGTACACTGTTAGAAATATCCTTACTAAATTTACAGAAAAGTGCCTGCAGCAGAGTTTCAGGCTTTTTCTTTATTTCTACTGTTGAAAATTAAATTTACAGAAAATTGTAGGATAACAACTGTATTGGAAAATTGATTTAAAGATGAACTGTAAACAAATGTTACACTGTAACTTCCATTTACAGGAATTCATATTTTAAACTTTTGACTGTGAAAATAAAGAGAAAGAGAGAAAGCCTGAAACTCTGCTGCAGGCACCTTTCTGTAATTTCAATGTATCTATGTAAGCTTCATAACCCTTTTCGACTGGCTACTGTCCACCTGTGTGGGGTCTTTTACTTGCCCTGGCATAGACACTCAGGTACAAGGGACCACGGCTTCCAGCCTCATCCGAGGGGACCCTAAACTGAATTGGTCCACAACCTTTTTTCATGCATGTCCTGGCTGGGGATCGAACCCACGCACTGACCGTGTTAGGATTGAAAGTCAAGCGTGTTACACCACTCGACCACTCCAGAACATACTGTCAAAGCCATGATTTAATAAACTTGGCAAACACCATCCAACATGTCCAACTTGCCTGCAAGGGAATGAAACCCGTGTTGACAGGCACAATATTTAGTACACAACACAGTCCCTTTCACCGACCAGGCCAATGTACATGTAGGCCCGAGGCCCTAAACATGGTTTCTGCTTGCTCTTGACTGGCGTCTAGCACGACTCATTTTTGCAACAATACTTTCACCATCGAACATCGAAAATCGAGTGTCAAATGCCTCGTGGGAACTTATTTTTAATCACCTATATGTGCGTAAAAAGCATTCATGTCATTTTCGCTTTACTTATAATTCCAAAGGGGAACGATTTTGAATACAACTACCAACAACTCAAGAAATAAATCTACAACAGGTATTACAAAGGCGCAAGCGCTCTCTTACTAACATCCTGGGATTACCAAATCTGTGAAAAAATATTAGTCCTGTAAAATGACAGGAAGTCCTGTAAAATGACGGGAAGCGCAGTATATCAACAGTACAGACCGTAAATTTATTGTTAAAATTATGAAGCTACCGTTAAACTACAGAAGCTCCGTCATTTTACAAAGGTACTTGTCAATATATCACGAAACCCGTTATTCAACAGAAATATCTGTTTAACAAGAGATTTTTTTGAGTATTTATGAATTACAGCACGATTCTGTAAAATATTTTCTGTAAAATCTTCTGTTTTTTCTAACAGTGTACTTTGATCATTGATGAGACGACATTATCCTGGGTATCCTTCGTTTTATGTCGTATTCTTCCTGTCAGCAGCATTTGGTGCACTCCTTTCCATGAGGACTTGAATGTTGCCACAATGGGTCCTTTTCACCGTTTGGCAAAATTTCTCGGGCATTTTTGAACGAGGGCGAGGCCTTCAATCACATAAGCCGCGCTTCCATTACAGAAAAAAGCCGGTATTTGTCCGGGCTTATTCTGCTTCCATTAACAGATGTCAACAAGAAATCGGAAAGTCGTCTCCGAATATTTCGCAAATTTCGACCCCAATCGGGGTCTTCCTCAGGCGCTATGTAGAAGAGATCCCAGAGGTGAATTAACAGATGTCCGTGTTTAATAAGTCCTGTTCTATTATGTGCGGATCTATTAAGCTCGGATAGCATAGCCGAGTATACTCGGAATCTATATTAGATGCGGATCAACACCGGTGTTTTCTCTAGTGGAATGGCAATCCGGGTCTATTTGTAGTATTATGTTCGGCTATAGGTGGCTTTAGATTGCTTGCGACATTGCGCTTGCTCAAGGGTAGGCTACCAGAACAATGTATTACGCTTCTCACTCCACGTATTGCCATCTGTAGCCGAACTTACTAACCTCAAATCCAGTTGTGGAAGCGCGAGCCATGAAATATCCGGTCTTATTTATATGCGGATAGACACCAGGGTCCATATTCATAAACATACTTAAGTCAAAGTATGATACTCTGGGTCCGTATTCATAAACGTACTTAAGTCAAAGTATGACACTCAACTTCATACTTAGGCGAATCGTCCTGAACAAGTGGTATTCAATAAACTACTTATCCTAAGTATCATGCTCAAAATCACACTCAAATCTAAGACACCTCCCGAGGTGTCTTAACTTTGAGTAGGTTGGACCTGTGCGGTCGGGAATCGTTCATTTGGCTGAAGACAATGGTGCGAAATGACCGCATTGATGTTCGCTGCGCAGGAGGAACTGGTGAGACGACGTGCAATCCATCGGGAACGGTTATTCTTTGCCATAGATGGCTCGTGTTGTTGTCTGTTCGACAACGCTGAACCAAATTTTCCTGAGATAACTCTCACAATCTTCGCAGAGACGGGACTTTTCTGCCTCCGTGAGGTTAACCTTTCGTTTAGACTTCGCCGACGCCTCCATACCAAATTGACCAAAATGTTTGATCGTGAACGACGGAAAATTGGATGAAATGATTTCCTAGCATGAAAATAGTTGTGAATAGAACCGGTCCTATGAATTTTAGTACGATTCAGAAAAACGGGATCGTGAGCGGAGGGGTTGGATATTTTTCTGTGCGATTAACCAACCATTTGAGTCACAGTAGCCATTTCTATACCCAGCTGTCAAGACATAAATTAAATGTATTTTATTTTCATGTTTGACGTGCACAGGCCTAATAAGCAGGGTTTCCACTACCCGAACCCGAACTGTATGCATATTTAGAGAATGTACCGATACTTTTGGTCTGTTTAACCCAAATCTTCTTTGGGCGCCGCTCCTTCTTTCTGTAAAATGGCATTGCCGCAGCAATTGCAGCCGTAGCCGTCATTATCTAGACTGAACGGGAGCCATATTCGATAAGATTTGATGAAATATATCCACCGTGCACGACGGGCGGCTACGAACTACAAAGTTTGACCAAAACCTTCGTCAAAAAAATTTGATCAAAACATTTGACCGAGAATGGCAGGTATAACACACCCTCCCGGCAGGAGTTGGATAAGATTGGTCAACCACAACCCCGTGGCGAGCGGCCAAACCACAGAAAAATTGACAAAATAACAATTGAAATGTGATTTCATTCACTGGGAACAACTTACGCTGAATGATAAGCATGATGCCTGAATCTAGGGATCATACTTAGCTGTGTGTCATACTAAGGCCTTTTATGAATACCAACATAAGTATCATGACTAGCTAAGTATTATACTTAGCGTTTATTCATGACTAAGTTAAGAACGTTTATGAATACGGCCCCTGATCTTTTGTGTTGAACAAAGGATAAGTGTCACACTTAGACTTAAGTAGTTTTATGAATACGGGCCCAGGGGCCGTATGCATAAAACATCGTAAGTGTAAAATTTCCCTTATCGTTTTGTTTGGAACGATAGTTTAAGGGAAATTTTACACTTGAGATGTTTGTGGAATAAGCTTATTTCAAGAATAACTTCACATTATAACGTTAAGTTATACCTGGAATAAGCTTATTCTCCTTTATGCATACGGGCCAGGTGTGCTAATAAGACCGGATATAAAACCAGTGATGGAAGCGCAGCTATAGACCTGCAAGTTCTGTATTTAAACCTACCTTGTCGGCCTTATCAGCCTCACCTGGAAGAATAATAATCCTGTAAAAAAACTGTTCATAGGAGCCATGCTGGATTTTTGTACGAAGACGGACTGATAAGCGTCGTGGACTACATCATAAAAGGAGTGCGAGTCATGCCTGGTACCAAGATGACTGGGGGCTGAGGTTAACTACTTCAATAATTACCATCTGTGCAAAATTTCTTTTGATGTTGTTCTACTTCATCCGCTAGAGCATCTTTTTTGATGATTTTCAGAGCATCAATCAGCACTTTATAGCCGTCCCTTTCGCCTATTGTCAGCTTCATTTCCCTGGAAACGACGAGTTACCGGTAAAGGATTTTGAGGAACAGGAGCTAAAACTGATGATATGACAGAAACACCCTAAATGCGCTCCACCTCCAAATGAGCATTTCCTCGCGCACTTTGGCTCTCAATGTGCAAGTCACCGCGATTGGCAAAATATGTTTCGTTAGTGGGGTGGGGGAAGAGGCATTTGGTGTGGTGTTGTCGTAAATTCACTTCCAGTGGATTTCTCATTTCTAGTAATAATAAAGTATGACTTTGAAGACACGTCCTCTGAGCAACTGAATATGCCGCCAATCAGAATGAAAACAATACATTATTATTTATAATTACATTTCTAAACGGTTAACGATAGCAGGCAGTCCGTCCAATTCCTCGTACTGTCTGCTGGTAATTGTTCGCCGCAGGAGAAGATACTCTTTCATTGCCTTTATCTCATGTCCACCCATCTCATCAGCAAGACGATGGATGAGATTCGCGTGAGCAACTCTTCGCTCCTCCTGCATCGATGTTACCTTCAATAAATTAAATGATATGGGAGAGTTTTTTTGAAAGGTCACAACAGAAAACTTTGATTTTCTTGTACGCATTAGCTAAACACGGCAATGTGTAAATCACCTGTAGCACTGGTGATGATTTATCATGTCAAAATGACTTTAAAGGGTCACCGTCTTCCTTCCCTATCCTGCACTAAACATACCGGCGTTAAGGGAGACCTCTATTGACAATGTTGTTGAACTACAGCTGTTCAACCTGCCTTATAGAGTAACTCTCGTCCCGAGGGTATCCGCATACGTATGTATTGCATTGTAATCATACATTCTCCAACACTGGGGCGAAGGCAACACTGTGGTGTTGGAGAATGATTTAATCACCGCCGGTAGCGCCGGCTGTTGACAGAAAGTGGCAATATCGTGGCCCTTTGAAGGAAGAGAAAAGTGAATCCCTCCTCTTTGGTAGAAAACTGATTTCTTCGAAAATCGAAAGTAACAATCATTGGATTTAGTCCATGAGCAGACCGATTTTGACTACTAATTTAGTGAACAGGTCCAACATGGATTTTTGGTTAGTCTGAAATCACGTGATGGACATTTCAATTCAATAGCTTTATACCCCTAATTAAAGCAAATGGCTCGCGGTGTTTGTTTACATTCAGTTGGGGCGCCATGGCAGTTGGTCCTCAATATCAAGCGTCATTTTGAGAAAAAGGCGAAAGAAGGATTTTAGTTTAATGGGAAATGCATTAGACAGCCAAACTTCGGAGGCGTATTCTGCAAAATCTGCCGCTTCAAAATTAATGTGAATTGCACAAAATGTACATTTAGACTGACTGAACTTGAAAACATCATTAACCCATTTCAACAAATTTTTAATGGAACCTCGTCCCCAGTGTTTACGTTCGCATATTTGCACAGGTTTTGCATATGACTGGAGCACGCTTTGCCTGGAGGCTAGATTGACTCTCTATGGGAGGTACGACCAGAAATGTAAACAAACCCCGCGAGCCATTTGCTTTAAGATCTTGAAATCGTTCATTGAATCCCATTGCAATATTTATACAGACTTGTATTACAAATTCAAGTGTCCATATGCAGGTAACTTTTTTCTCGTTGGTCTTAGACCCTATAAATGTATTAAAGATATTCTAAATAGGTCTATTGGACTGAAAAGTGCCATATTTCTATATATTGGTAATACATGTATAGGGTCTAAAACCGACGAGAAAAACAGTTACCTGTATTTGTAATATTGCAATGAGATTCAACCTGGAATGTTTCGAACGCCACGGACGAAGGTAAACGGGTCTATAAAACGGAGACCAAACACGGAAGACCAAACGAAGACTCAGGTATAAAATAAAGACCCTATGGTTATGCACTATAAAATAAAGGCCGTATTATAAAGAAAGACCCTATGAACTATAAAACAGAGACCCAGCTACGAAAATACTCTGTCTTCGCGTTTCTGTGAGGCATCAGAGGGAATCTTCCAAATTATAAAAAGAATATAACTTACCCTGGAGTCAGACGTGTCTCTTGCTGCCGACATATTTTCACCTGAAAACAAGTTGCCCAGGCATTAATCATTTGAAAATACGAATTTCTGTATTTTAGTGAATTAGATCTGTAGACAGGTCTAAATTTGTGGTTGACCGGGTGCTAAATGGTATCCAAAAAGTGTGAAGCCATGGCAGGCAAACTTGACGACATAAAATTTACATAGAGAAAAAAATCATAAACAATTAGAAACATCGATAAAAATACTATACAGATTTTATATAAATATTTATAAATGGTTTAGGAATTATTAACTGACATAGGGCTGTATATGTACCAAGTTTCAGGTCAATAGCCCTGGCAGTTACGAAACGTGCTACCAAGTGGCAAAATTTCGAACTTTGACCTACATGTAAGTGACCTTGAAAAGTAGGTCAAATCACAAACCCGTTACATATGTCATGTATCCTCATTAGATACACCTATGATAAAAACTTGGCGATGATCCAGTCATTAGTTCAGGAGTTATTGCACTTTTTGTGTTTGGTGTTTTAGCCACCTGCTGGCCAAGCCAAGACTCGAATCGGGCTGAAACTTAGTATATATGTACCAAGTTTCAGGTCAATAGCCCCAGTGGTTACGAAACGTGCCACCAAAGGCAAAATTCTGAACTTTGACCTCTGTGACCTAGAAAAGTAGGTCAAATCAAAAACCCGTTATATTTTATGTATCCTCATTAGATACACCTATGATAAATATCTGGAGACGATCCATTCGTTAGTTCAGGAGTTATTGCACTTTTCGTGTTTTTAGCTCACCTCTGTGAGGTGAGCTTCTCTCATGGTGTGTCGTCCGTCGTCCGTCGTCGTTAACATGGGTGGCACGTTTCTAAACCGCTTGGGTTAGAAACTTGAAATTTGGTGTACAGGTAGTCTATGGTAAAAACTATCTCTGGACCGAAACTTAGCGCTGCTGCTTGTACACTCTGGCCTGTAGGGGGCGCTTTGTGAAAACCTTCTTTCGGCCGTATCTCCTGAACGCTGTTAGCTAGAACCACGAAACTTTTATGGTGGGTTCCTCTGATGAGACTACATCACATAAATCCCGGGTTTTTGATTTGACCTACTTTTCAAGGTCACAGAGGTCAAAGTTCAAAATTCACTGTTTGGTGGCACATTTCATGGCTATTTGACATAGAGTGTTGTGATTTGGTGTGAAGATATATCTAGGCACCCTGCACAAATGCACCAAATTTCAACCCGATCGGACTTCAAATATGGCCGCCAGGAAGCCATCTTGAAAAATGGACTTTGACCCACATTTTATAAATAGGAGTAGGTAGGATGTTTTAACGTTGTCAAAATATATATCTAGGTACCATATAAATATATGGTAAATTTCAGTGAGATTCGACGTCAAATATGGCCGCCAGGGAGCCATCTTGAAAAATGGACTTCGACCCACACCTCATACATAATGGTAGCTAGGATGCTTTAACCGTGCCTAAATATGTGTCTTGGTACCGTCTACTTATATATCAAATTTCTGTTCGATTGGACTTCAACATGGCTGCCAGGCGGCCATCTTGAAAAAGTGACTTTGGCCATATCTCACGGTAGTAGATGTTACGATGTTTCAATGTTGTCTAAATATCTATGCAAGTATCCTGTACAGTCCTGCTAAAATTTCAGTCCCAACGAACGTCACGTGTGGCCACCAGGTGGCCATATTGGCTGATAATACTGATCAGATCATAAAAATATTTCTTGGTGTGTTCGGCTTTATCTTATCTGTACTGATCCTTCAACATTCACCATGAGAGTCACAGTTTCATGTAACCACAGAGATTTATCACAGAGGTGAGCACAATGGCCCTGGCCATTTCATTGGTTTTAGCCACCTGGTTGCCAAGCCAAGGATCGAATCGGACGGAGACTTGTGTCATAGGTCATATGACCTATGGGGAATATATGTACCAATTTTCAGATCAATAGCCCCAGCGGTTACGAAACGTGCCCTGCTAACGGACGACAGACGACGGACGCTACACCATCGTAATAAAAGTGGCAATATCGTTGCCCTATAAGGTGAAGGGGTACCTAAGCACAAAATAATGCAGGAACAAAATTGAAAAATCGACTGCGCTGTTGCGGATTATACCATTACATAAAGACAGAAAAAGCGGGGAATTCCACCCAAGTCGATCAATAAGCTATTGTTATGGGCTGCCGCGTAATAGATTTAGTTCTGAGACTGCCGCTAGGCCTGTGCTGATCTGTGAGGTATCCCTTCACCATAAAGAAAGCACGAATAAAGTCGGAACAAAAATCTTTCCTAAAGGTACGGCATTATCATAATAGGAAATAATGACATGAATGATGTTATTTTGTTGTGGACACTAATGACGGTAAATGTTGGAACTTACCACGAGCAGTTAGACGACCAAAAACAAAAAGAAAATTATCCGAAATCGGAGAGACCAAATTGGACAAGTTAACTGCGCAGCAGACGATATGATAATGACGGGCTTGGCACAACAGACGTCAATATCACCGGAGCAACTTGACTTGCGTGATCGGGGATAGGCCTATCCTTTCCAGGCCCGGGCTTTGAATGCTTCATTAGCATTTCAAGTCATGACATATCCTTTATACCTGGTGTTCACGAAAATAACTGAAAGAAGTTACCGTTATTGATATGAATCGGCATATTGAATATGTTAACATTAGAATGACAAAAAGGCATTGCTTACATTCTGGCATTTGAAGCTTCTGGAGACCTTTGAACACTGTATAAAATCAGTACAATGTATATGGACTAATTTTTTAAAATCTATTTATGTGTGTCTGTATAAAAGCATATACGAGCTAGGTCTGGCTTCGGCTAGGGTGGGCTGATTCTTTGCTGTTGTATGACCCATTTAGAAACAGGTTCAATTCAGTTGAATGAAATCTTGTGACATTTTAAAGAGAAGAAAAGCACAAAAATTGACACACAATATATGATAAATAAAAAGGCAATTTCCAGAGTGTTTGCGAATTTTCGACCCCAACCGGGGTCTTCTTCAGGCTGGAACTTTACAATCCGAAACTCTAGAACAGTCTGAGCTGAAACCCAAATGTAGATTAGAAGTATCCCATCCATTTTACATTTTAACGTGCAGTGTGCCACAAACCTGTGACAACAAGTTTAATATAATAAAATATTGCCTGCGGGTGTGGCACCTGAACTATCCTGCAATTTCCTACAGACTTGTCCTTAGCCTTGTGTCCTGTAAGATCTATGGTCCTGTAACTTCTATACATGTATCAGCATAAATATCCAGTTTATTATCACCATAAAGGAATCAACCATAAAGGTTCAACTTACAAATTTAGCATTTTATGAATGTGGACAGTATCCCTTTAAACCTCAACAGATTTGCATTCTGACTCTTCAATGTGATAGGAGAGACCCTTCTGCACGTTTACTGCAAATTTGGTGAATTCCGACTAGTTGATCTTATGATACAAAAGGACTGAATTAATGAGGACCCCACGAACGATGTGAGTGCAGGGTCATCTGTGTAGATTTGAATAGGCCAACATACATTTGCACGTGGAACACAATTGTGCTGAAAATTGCTCTGTTATCCTCAGAAATGGAATTCAAAGCATCAAGTTTACAGGTTCATGTACCCCTTCACCACAAAAAAAGTTGAAGCGCCTGCCTATTACGTAAAGCCAAAATTCAGGCAGTGAGAGACATCTGATGGCAACACATGAAGTGTATCCCTCAATAAGTTCATCGTTCGCAGATAAACCTTTATGGTTGATTCCTTTATGTGATCACGCGTATGGTTTTCTTTGAAATCTTCACCTCATGCATTGACAACGGGGGAATCAATCAGAATCAGAGGTAAGCATCATCAAAACTTGAGACTCGAGAAACGTTCTGTCTTGTTAACAGTTGTTGTGACAGGAGAGTATGACGGGGCAACGCGTATAGGCCTACTTGTTACCGACATCTTTGACTTTATACAATATGTCGAGAGTTTTGTTCGTTGAAGGGACCACGCTTTGAAAAAGCGATTTTCTCCCTGTTGGAAAAAAATACCAAAAGAAGTACACGTATTCATTGTTTCCGCAACATCATTACACCGTGCTCGTTTTGCCTCCCTGCTTTGTGTCAAAGGACGACGTCAGCAATGGCGGACATAGTTAAAGTCACCCCTGCAAAGGATGAATAGGCCGACTTTTAACTACCGGCAGTGTTACATGTGTACATCTGCCAGTGTTTCTGTCTGTCAGTCTGTCCCTTTATTATTTTGGAAACACAGGCAGATAGATCGACACGTTTCTCTGTGTGTCGCAGCTTTTTCCGTCAGACAGTAGGAAGGGAACACTCACAGATGGTAAAAACTGAAAACGTTACACCCGTACGCGGTATGAACATGTATATGAAGGTTCAGCGATTTTACTGTTAGTAAATCAAAACTTTGGCACGGTGCATGGTGTCTTTTGTCATGTCGAGATCTGATATTCTGAACTACCCCACATACATGTAAGTCTAGAGATATGCGGTTGGTAATGTTAAGGAAAAAAATCCATCTTGCTATAGAAATTCCGATGAGACATTTCGCCAGGCCTGCTTACCCTCAATAGAATTCAGGTCATGCTTCGAACGTGTTTACGAATGAAAATGAAAGGAGTATTGAAGAAACCTGGTTATCATGCCATATTATGCTCAGACTGAACAAAAGTTCAATGTACGTATTTTGATGGACTGAAAAACACATCTTTGAATGCGCGCCATACAGACGAGACATTAAGGGCAAGCCGTCGTTTGACATTTTCATATTGCTTGAATTGAGGCCCCTATGAGAAAAGCAATAAAGACACCTCCAGTTGACTGTTTTTATGGTCCAATGCTTTATAGAAACAGAAAATGAGCAAAGTCCCAAGAATTACAGCTTAATTTCATTACATAATCAATAACAAAGAAATTCACCAAACATGAAAAACAGGTACAATTTTCTCAGAGAAGAAGCATGTAAATGAGACACTCAGGGAGTGGCAGCGATGTCACAAACCCACAGTGGGGTGGCAAGGGTGTCTTGACCAGCACTTCATAGACACCATACATGCTCAGTACATTAGAAGAGAACCAGGAAGTAAAATCCAGATCCAATATGGCCGCCCTGTTTTGGACTACAATGTAATTGGCACAATTCATGAAATTCACTTGTGGAGTACTCTATATCTGTCGAAAATATTGCTACCAAAAGGGGTGGTTTGGGTAGAAAAAACCTCGAACTTTATGATAAGAAATGTGTTTGACCTTCAAAATGTATCATTTCTTGGGAAAGTATTCCGACAACTAGTCTTTTGTTTCAGCTTATTAGCTAATTAGTGCATTCTAAGATGTATCTCATTCAATTCCTTTCGACTGATAGACCCCGCAGGTGCCTTCATTTTCGTCATACAACTTGTACTTTTATGGCATTTTGACATGTTTTATTTTCAATGCTCCAAAATTCACAACGTCGGCTTGCCCTTAAGAAAATGGCGCCCGCCATGGAGGGGGACAGACCGAAATGTCACCCCGAGAAAACATTGTTGACCGAGGCCGCCGAGGCCAACAATGTTTTTTCGAGGGGTGACATTTCGGTCTGTCCCCCGACATGGACGGGTGCCATTTTCTATATCGTAACGGTGTACATGTATGTGTCACAACCCGTCTCTGCGGCTGTGTCCGGCAGCGACGGAATGCATGAAGACAAGTCAAGTTCAACCATGATTTAGAAAATGAAATGGTCCATGGACCATCTGCTCACTCGTTTGGACATAACAGTGTAATGACACAGAGAGGTACCGGTACATGTCAGTTATGAGCAATCTGGGTCAAGTCATTCCCAAGTTGCAGGACTTCAATGATTGTTGGGATATGCCGCCTGGTGGCCATATTGGATGTCAGATCGGGTAAAAACTTCACATGCACATAAACGTCATCTAGAGGGAGCCACATAGCACATTTGAGCGCTCTGGGTCAAGTCGTTCTTGAGTTACAGCACATTTCATGATTTTCGGGTTACGCCATCTGGTGGCCATATTGGAAGTTTAATCAGGCCGGAATTTGACGTGCTTGTAAAGGTCACCTAGAGAGAGGGAAACATCAAGTTTGAGCACTCTGGGTCAAGCCGTTCTGGAGTTCT
Organism: Notospermus geniculatus; assembly: GCA_002633025.1. Taxonomy (NCBI): domain Eukaryota; kingdom Metazoa; phylum Nemertea; class Pilidiophora; order Heteronemertea; family Lineidae; genus Notospermus; species Notospermus geniculatus. The sequence continues at coordinate 14,968 of NMRB01000490.1, forward strand.
AGCACGTGGTCGATTTTCAGGTTACGCCACCTGGTGGCCATATATATTGGATGTCCGATCGGACCGAAACTCGGTAGTTTTGGAAGTACCCCTCTAATACATGTTTATGCAAGATATGAAGACGCTCGGTGAAATAATGAAGACCTGTGGCAGGTTCGACACTTTTGTAGAACTTTGACTTCTGTGACCTTGAAAAGTAGGTCAAATCAAAAACCCGTTATATATGTTATGTATCCTAATTAGATACACCTATGATAAAAATTTGGAGACGATCCAGTCATTAGTTCAGGAGTTATTGCACTTTTTGTGTTTTTGGTTTTGGCCTGCTGGAGGCCAAGCCAAGAATCGAATCGGACCGAAACTTGGTGTCATAGGTCATCTGAGTAGCTTGTGATGGTCTTGAGTAGCTTGTGATGGCCTCTTCCGTACTTACCAGGGCCAATAATGCTATAGCGTCGGCCCTGACGGAAAAATCAAATACAATACAATACAATCTGACCTAGGGGTATATATGTACCAAGTTTCAGATCAATAGCTCCAGCGGTTACGAAACGTGCCCTGCTAACGGACAACGACGGACGACGACGACGGACGCGCAGGACGATAAAAACTCACAAGTGAGCTAAAAATGATTTCCTTGGTAGGCCTACAAAGCTGTGTAGGCCATCTTGAATAACGAAAGAATACTTCCAAACATGCCGTAGTATCATTCTGTTAGGCCTAAATGCGTAACAGTAGGCCTGCCTACTGTTAAACGTCGGAGCCCACCCCACGCGCGTAGTGCTGCAGCAATCGAACTGAGTCTGAGTAAACGAACGCATGCACTGTGACATCAACATGGGACCGGTAGGCCTAGCATTTATGACTGTTGAACATGCTATTCCCTCTAATTCCACTCCGTTTTTTGATGTATTCGTGCGAATCATGCCAATACTACGCCAATGGACACCAAAATAGGATATAATCAGAGCTCGAATGCCAAGTATTCTACTTCAAACATTCGAAGTGGTCAAACGAAAACAACGGCCGCCATTTTGTTTTCCGTGAGCGGTGGACATTGCATCTTGAGCGGAAGACATTGAAAAATGTTCACCGCTCACGTGACGCGTCTCGGCCAATCATATTTACGGATTCTCTCTTGAGGTACGACATAGGCATAGGTACGACTCACAAGTGTCATGGCTGCATTGTCTCGGAATATCTGGCAGCATTAGGGAGTTTTCGCAGAGCCCCCGAAACGCCAACGCGAACGCCAAACCAATTGTTCGATGCCACGAAGAGAGCACCGAACAAAGGGATAGACGTTCCCGTTGGCGTTTCGGGGGCTTTGCGAAAACTCCCTATTGATGGAATTCACGTGCGGAGTACTGTATATCTGTTGAAAATATTGCTATCAAAAGGGGTGGACTAAGTAGGAAAAGCCCCCGAACTTTATGATACGCATGTTGTTTGATCTTCAAGATGTAACATTCCTTGGGGAAGTGTTCCGAATACTAGTCTTTTGTTTCAGCTTACTAGCTAATTAGTGCGTTCCAAGACGCGTCTCATTCAATTCCTTTTGATCCCATATGGGATTTCATTCCCGGCTCTTCACGTCCATCGCATGGGACAGTAAGCCGTGGTGCCTTGTACCTTGTGTCTTTGCAAGGGCAAGTAAAAAACCATCCAAGTGAGGAACATGAGTAGCTTGTGATGGCCTCCTCCGTACTTACCAGGGCCAATAATGCCGATAGCGTCGGCCCTGACGGAAAAACTGAAATACAAATACAAATACAAAAATTCCTTTTGACTGATAGACCCTGCAGGTGCCTCATATACATCTTGTACTTTTTGGCATTTTGACATTTTTTATTTACAACGTAAGACCACGTTCCAAAAATTCAAATTTGCGTTGCCGAGTCGGCTATTTTTTCTCTCCAAAAATGATATTAATTGCAATGATTGATGCAACAATCGCCCACAGGAAACAATGCTTTCAAAACACACGGCGTAAAAGGTGCGGCAAAACGTAAGTGTACAAAACCTCTCTACTGTAGATCCTTCCATTTCTAGTCTTTTGTCTGGCGACATCAATTCGACGAATACTTGTAGCCGTCGGAAGTTTCCGTCACAGGCCTGGCGACATCTATAGTCCGACACAACCTTCGCGCGACCCAATGGAATGCGGAAATACGAAATCTGACAACAGCTTGCGGCTACCTAATTGTGCGTGTGAAAGTAGAGGAGAGTGTAATTTGGTCACGCTGTCCAATCGGTTATTCAAGAGTCGTGTGTTGAATAAGATTTGTGGTCAGCCTGTGGTTTGTGGTAGCCTACTTCCGCATTCCACTGGGTCGCGCGAAGGTTGTGTCGGACTATAGCCGTGGTTACACTACATAGAAATCCCCGGGTTTTTTGACACCCGGGTCTAGCCCGGCTCTGAAAAATCCCTCCTGAGGCCCGGTGCCCGTCAACACTTCTCAAATTTTGTGACGGGGACCTAAATTAAGCCCTCCAAAACCTGTTCGAGCTCGGAGGGGATTATTACACCGCGTTTTTAAAGCTGAACTTAATAGATATAAACCCCAAGCGGCAGAGGTAGAAATTACGAACAGCCACAAGGCACTTCCAAACTACCTCTGAAAACGATACACCCTCTCGCACGGTCACAGTTGGTTTCACTTGCCACCACGTTCTTGAACAGTAAAGATCTCAGCACAGCTGCCAAATGAGACAAAACGAAAAATAATCTGTGATGGCACCGAGATTCGAACCCACAACCCTGTGATCGATTCGCCAACCTTTTCCTGTACGCGCCACGAAGACTGCTTGCATACAATGACGCCGATCTACAATAAAGGCGCTGTGGTTTTGACGATCTCCATGAGGAAATAAAGCGATCGGAATTGCCGTCATGCAAGCAAGCAGTCTTCATTTTTATGGGGCTACATGTAGCAGTACCACTGTAATAAATTCAGAGTTTTTTTGCTCTCAGTAAATTGTGTTTTGAGCCTTTTCTAAGTAGCTATTTTGTGGAAGCATTTAAAAAAAGACTAAAGTTTTAGAATGTTAGAGATGTGATAGGATGATATTATGGTGACCCGCAAGATACTCAGTTCCGCAAATTTACATGGCCTCCTTTTTACACGAGAAAGGTTGGAGCTGGTTCGAACCAGTCCGACTAGACCAGCCGCGATGATGTTTATCGTAGAACGAAATCGCAACTGGATCTAACCGAACAGCACGAATGTTAGAACACAATAGGTCTTTTCACTGCTTGCTCTCCAGTCGCCTGTCCAATTCTCCGCGATTTGATTGGCTACTTGGACCCGTATGACGACATACTAATTTGCATATGATTGGATCTTTAGTCAAATATTTACTGATTACGGGAATGAGTTAATAGAAGTAATTAAGCTGTCCGCTTTGTTTCTGGTCAGCTGTAGTGAAAGTGGAGTCCTAAATCTATGTAACAGACAAGAGCAA
>NMRB01000490.1:18503-30174 GCA_002633025.1 Notospermus geniculatus
TTCGTGGCGCGTACAGAAAGAGGTTGGCGAATCGATCAGAGGATTGTGGGTTCGAATCTCGGTGCCATCACAGATTATTTTTCGTTTTGTCTCATTTGGCAGCTGTGCTGAGATCTTTACTGGTCAAGAGCGTGGTGGCAAGTGAAACCAACTGTGACCGTCCGATAGGGTGTATCGTTTTCAGAGGTAGTTTGGAAGTGCCTTGTGGCTGTTTGTAATTTCTACCTCTGCCGCTTGGGGTTTATATCTATTAAGTTCAGCTTTAACAGGCGTGGACAGAAAAAACCCTGGTTCGACACGGGTTTTTTATGTAGTGTAACAAGGGTTTATATTCGACGAATAGATTGAGCCCTCGGGAGTTTCCGTCAGTGGCCACGCTACAATGCGCGCGTGGCTGACTAAGAACAATGGCATATGGGGACAACTGTTCGTTTAGGAACAATTGCAGGATTTGCTACATCGGTGATTTTATAATACATGAAGGGCTCCACAGTACTGGGAGATTTCCTCCGTGAGCTCCCGTATAGTCAATAGAGGTTTTATTACTGTCGGTGCGACAGAAGTCTGTCCAGAATCCCAGAATGGCCTCCACTACACAGTGAACATTTTTATGGGGCTACATGTAGCAATACCACTGTAATAAATTCAGAGTTTTTTGCTATTTTGTGGAAGCATTTAAAAAAGAATAAAGTTGAAGAATGTTATAGATGTGGTGATATTATAGATGTGCTGATGATGTTATAGATGTGGTGATGGGGTGATATTATGGTGATCCGCAAGATCCGCAGTTCCGCAAGATCAGCAAATTATACATGACCCCTTTTTATACGAGAAAGGTTGAAGCTGGTTTCGAACCAGTCCGACTAGACCAGCCGCGATGATGTTTATCGTAGAACAAAATCGCAACTGGTTCTAACCGAACAGGAGACGCTAATTTAAAAGTAAATTTTAAAGTCATACGACCAAAATAACCAAAATAAATGAAAATAACGTTAGAACACATCACTCGTAGCGCCACGTCCTGACGTTAGGGAGGTTTCGAAATCAAACGATAAACGTAAACGTTAACGACAACTTTATTTTTGTACCGAAAATGCAATGCAAAATCTGGTAAATGTGTAGTATGAAAAATAACGTTGTCGTAAAAGTTTGGTTTATCGTTTGAATTCGAAACCTCCCCACTTTCTCCATTATACCGGCCGGTCACCCACCCAAGTAGGCCTACTGATCGCGCTCAACGTTGCGTATAATGCCCGCTGTACACAATCAAATTTTTCATCCAATTTTCTGAATATGCTCAATAAAGGCCTACATGCGGGTTCATACACTGAATCTCCACTAAGCCCAGAATCTGAATTTCCAAAAAATTGGATGAAAAATTTGATCATGTGTAGCGGGCATTATAGGCTACCGTCTAGCCGCAAGGCTAACGTGCCAACCACTAGGCCATAAAGGAAATTATCCAGGGCCGGCGGGGGTTAAGCCGTGCCATATAGTATCTGCAAGGGGTTAAATGCACCATCTCCCCCTTCGCACAGAGATGACACGTCCTCGGGTCACTTAGCGTCACTCTGCGTCTCAGTGCGGAACTGCACAACCAAGGTTCGGCTGGGAAGGTCGCCAGATGTTTCATACGCGCCGGTCATCCACAACGTATTGACCCGATCTACGTTGCTTATTTTCTATCTCCGAAGCCAACTCGCCAACCATTAGGCCATAAATAAGTCATCCATGGCCGGCGGGTTAAGCCATGCCATATATTGCAGCTGTAAGGGATTCAATGCTAAGTTCCACCGGTGCCCTGTTATGGCGACGTCAGGTCGACCTTGTGATGGCACAGAACAGGCGCAGACTGACGCTGAAGGGGTTATTGTCGTCCTGGGTATAGCCAAAGTATACCCAGGTTCAATGTCGTCCAGACAAACTATACCCTGGGTATAGTTTGTCTGGACAAACTGTACCCAGGGTATAGTTTGTCTTGACAAAGTGTACCCAGCTTCCTATATGTACACCTGAAGACGAGATTGGTATCGCAAAGGNGTTTGTCCAGACAAACTATACCCAGGGTATAGTTTGTCTTGACAAAGTATACCCAGCTTCCGATATGTGCACCTGAAGACGAGATTGGTATCGCAAAGTTACATGGCATCTAGGCCTTGCCAGTCGAAATGGCGGTAAGGGCAACCTCATGGCTTCGATCGTTCGCTCATAATTGAACCCACAAACACACGCACTACACCATCACTGTGGACTACCGCACGAAGGTAACTACAGAAACCTTCGTCACAATGGCGGCCGGAGGGTCGATCGATTCGGTAAGTTTTCGGTGGTTTTCTCCCATTGAAAGTCCTTTTCAGGACCTGACAAAGAGTCAGATGGCGAATAAAACTGTACAGAGTATACTGCATGCGTGAACTTTGTGACTGTGTGCGTGTAGGCGATGAAAACAGCCGTTGAAGTTACGGCCCGGGACGAAGGTAGCTGGATTCTGTGTTGGTTGGGGAGAGAAGGTAACTGAAGTGGAGGACGAGGGTAACTGTTGATTCAAATGCGTTGTTTCTATTGATTTCGGTGATGTTCGGTCTATTGCTTAGCCGTTCACCCATGTTTATGCCAAATTCAGGTGTTTCATTTTATTTTATCGACGTCTCGCATGATTTTTGGGATGTTCCACTCAATTCTCTGTCATTCTGTAGGAATTTGGAAACCTAAGTCAAATATCTTTTAATACTGATAGTGGAACCATGGACCCTGCTAATACTAGTCAAGGTTTAATTTTAAAATTGAATTTCAGTCCAATTTCAGTTATTGTTATTGTTATTGTTACTGTTATTGTTATCGTTAATTTGTTGTTTATTGTTATTGCTGCAGTTTCTGTTTCATGCTTTTCTCAGCTTTGCTTATTGTTATCTTGTAGGAATTATACTGTCAGTATAATTCCTCCAAGTTGTTATTTTCTGGCTTAGTTCTTTCTTCATATTAAAATTCACCATCTTACCCATGCCTATGGTGACTGCATGGAGAACAGCGAGGTCTCCATGACTGGAAGCAGCAAAAGACTAGTTTGAATTGATATCCTGGATATGGGCATCCCATGTGCCCTATAAAATCATGTTCAAACCGAGGATTTACTAAGTATGTACCACTAGAATTAGTGTGACCGATTTCCAGTCCTTTCTTTTTGAGAACTACTGTTAGTACTTTCCTCACAGTTAGCCTACTCTCTTAAAAATCCTGGAGGCTTAAATGGTTAAGTGATTGGTTTCCTTTTATTATTTTGAAGGGAATGAGACTGTTCAAGGATTTGAGGGCAGTATACTTCAGTTACATGAAGCGGTACCACATCATTCTACTCCATTCAAGAGAAATATTGTGGCCACCAGTACCAACACTAATGGGAACCAGGAGCAGAAAGGTAGGTACCTTTGTCTCAGGCAAAGAACCCTCCACTCAAAGACAGTTTCAGTGATTTTATGAGTTTCCCAGATTCCAGTTTTATGTTCATCTGGCAGATGTAACAAAACTGTACTACTACTCTTTTCCAGATGTGCCCAGTCCAAGTCCGTGTCCGTCTGCCTCGTCACAAGACCCTGTTAAAACTGATGGCCAGCAGACAAACTGTACATTCAGTAAGTACCGGTACTGGTAAAATCTTTTTGGAGTCTGTCCTTGTAGGACAGACTGGGAGAAGACAAAGACAACTCAAATGTCCATCATATCCATTAAATAACTATATTCTCAAAGCTCAAAAGTAGAACAAATAAAAGAACCATTCAACAATGATTCTACATCATGACAAAATAATGCTAAGTCCAGTCTTAAATGATTAAGACTAATTAAGCTCATTTAGTTTTCGAACAACTGTGGTGTCGTAATACTGTTTATCAAAACCGCCAGCATCATGCCACTGTTTTCCTACAGTTGGTTGTAGTAAAGATTGCAGGTTACAATTGTATATTTCAGTTTGTGAAACATGTGGATACCAGTATAAGAATCCAAGCACCCTAAAGGATCACATTGCACTGAGGCATAGGGATACGCCAAGGCATAGATGCCAAGTTTGTGACCGGGGTTTCATGTCTAAAACCCAGTTCACAAGTCACCTAAAGGGACATATAGAGGTAACATTCAGTGGAGACTTCAATTAGAACCCTTCCCACTAACATGACTAAACAGAAGTAAAAGGGGGCTGTTGATTTGGAGGGAATGTTACAGATTTCTTAGCGGGCCACAAAATGATTGTACCAAATACCCAGTAGTTTCATAAAGTATACATGTAGTTTCCTTTTATATCACAAATGTACATTTCCCTTACAGGTTAAAGACTACACCTGCAGCAAATGTGGGAAGTCCTTCACCCACAACAAGGATCTGAAAGCTCATACTACTCTGAAACATGGTGAACCAATGGCTGGAAAGAAAACATGCCAAATATGTATGAAAGTCATAACTCCCAGCAATTTTGCACGTCACGTGGCTACACATTCCACGATCAAGTTCTTTTGTTCATTCAATGATAAATCTAACATGAAAAGGCATGTCAAAAAGTGTACCGGTGCTGGGATGCATCCCAACTGAAATGATGAACGGAGTTAGGTGCCACTTTCACCAATCAAGTCACTTTCACTGATTCCCGCACGCCGATGAGCGAGTACCTTCTCCTCATTTAATTTGTGATAGGCACGCACTCCCTGGGCACCCCTTGATGTTTGACGATAGTCACTAATAATTCCACTCTTCCGCTTCGGCTTATCTGATTTCCGATCTGCTCTGTCAAAAGTGTGTGTTCTGTAAGATAATTATGACAATTTTGAATATTGAGTACAAAATTCAGTCAAGATTTTCGGGTGTTTTTTTATCTTGGCACTAACATGCAGTGTCCTGTGCCAGAAAAACCGGGATTTTGTCGAATGTACTTAGACACTAAGGGTCGTATTCATGAAGCGGTTCTATCGTTAGAACCATCTTAGGCCGGTTCCAAGTGTACTGCTGATGTACACTTGGAACCAGCCTAAGATGGTTCTAACGATAGAACCGCTTCATGAATACGACCCTAAGGGAAATAAGGGACGAAGTCATTTAGACTTAACAATAGGCCTAGCTAGACGGACAATAATTGAAAGTGACCAACATTCCATCTCAAACTGCCATGCCCACACGACGTATTCCTGGTTCTTCTGGCACAGGTTGTGTCTAAAGTAATTTTGCCTATCTTACAATGTTGGCATACTGTACCTTGCATAAATATGATGCTGATCCAAAGACTTGTTACCCTCCTGTGGTGTACCATTTTCTTCTGATTGGGCAGACGACATTTCGCCAAGGACGTGGGTCTTGTAGACACGTTTCTTTGATGTAGTCATTGCAAATTTTCTGAAAATACATCTGAAGTGTCATTCTGAACAAGAAAGGTTCTGTACATTTATTGTTTGGGCAAGTTAGTACATGAACATTTGTATACCGTGTATACTGCCAGTCAAATCATGCACTCAAACTTCTTGCACGCTATGGAGCTAGGTACACGTTCCTCCGACAGATCCTGGATTTCCATTCTTTCCAACTTTTCTGGATTCTCAATCACCACTGTACTTGAGTTTATTGTACACGTACTTATCCTTTTAAACAAAATGTTGTTTTAAATTGAGGAACAATAATCTATATTCAACATTTACTGGTAGATTAATGTTTTTTTTGTAAGTTCTTATCATTTGAGCAGTTTTGTAAACTGATGCAATGGTTAGGCCTACCTATCTGGAGAAAGTCTCTGCTTGAATAGGCACATCGCAGTTCCAATTGCTGATGGAATGTCATCGGCGCGAAGCACCCCAGTTCCTTTTGGGTCCAACTCCTGAAACATGTGAAATATACATACCGGGTACATTCGGCCATAAAATATGGACAGTGAACAAAAAAGAATAAACATTTTAAATACAAACATCTGCATCAACCAACATATATGTAGATGCAGAATTGTAGTTATGAGTGTGACAGTCGCTATTTTAGGCTGTTCGATTTAGTAGTGATTTCATGAGCCCTGGCATTTGAAAAATGCATACCTGGAAGGATCCAAACATTGTCTCAGAATCCAGACTAGATACTGCCCGCTGGTTATATCGTCCTTTGCTGGTAAGAAAGAACAGCTGGAGTCGGCGATCCACATTGGAGAGTATGCCTTCAAACTGGACAATGGGTAGCCCAGCCACGTAGGCACCTGGCGGTGGAAAAGTGCCTGGCTTGTAGAATTCCAAGAGGAATGTCCTCATTTCAAGCATCCATTGTACACGCTGAGACACACTGATGCCCGCATCATCATTTGCTGAATACCAATTACGGAGTAGCCTGCACCACTCGGCTTCCCTGAAGTTTCCATTTTGTATCATGGCTTGCTCAACTTTCTCCGAGAATGTTGTGGCAGCATAAGAATTCCTTTGCCTATCTCGCAATTCTACAACTAATTCCAGAGATAGTCCAGTCCTGTCGCTTACCTCCTTCTTACATTCCTGCTCAGCCACTCTAACCCAGGCCTGTTTACTGATCCCCATGCCAGGCATTCCTGAAGAACAACAGCGTGAACGGTTGTTCACAAACAAGTGATGGGGATCTATCACAGCTTGGACAGGATTTCCATTGATTGCAATTGGCTGTGCATACCACTGGTTGATTACAAACTGAGAATCATCTGTTTCCACAACCCAAGGAGAGTCTGATTTGAAGTAAGCAGAATCTTCATACTTGAGTTTTTCTGTCCACCAAATGTTTGTTGCATACAAAATGTTAGTACACATCTTTGGTAGCTTCCTTATCTTGGCTAGTGCTGTTTGCCTCAGAGATGGTACAGTACTGGTGATTGTTACCGAGCTGCCATCGCCATAAATGGTGGAAACCAAATTCACAAGGTGACCCTTTCTTTGACTGGCTTTGACACTTACTTTTGACTTGGATAATATCATCTGAAGTTCCTGAACTATGAAGTTCTTGTGGATAGCAGCTGCATCAGACAACATACATTGTAATGAGTCTGTGCTGGTTGACTGCCACTTCTTCTTGCGTGTTTCACTTGTTGCTGTTGTTTGTAATTCTGCCAGAATTGTCTCCAGTGGAATACAATGTTCTCTCTCAGTTTCTTCTGTAATGTCTCCACATTCCTCTTCGGCTTCTGTAGCTTGGGATTGCCCCGTTTTTTTCTGGCAAATAGCAGTACCAACCTGCCTCACAGCCTGCAGTGCTTCATCGTCCAACGCGCTGATTATATTGTCTGGTAGATATTGCAATATGAAATCATCTGCAGATCCTGCATTTTCCACATTTTCACCTCCATCACTGTCACTCTGGGTTGGAAGGGCTGCATATCTTCCAACTGACTTTGCTGTATACACAGTCTTTCGAGACTTGAGGGTGATGTAAATAGCACCATGTTGTCCCTTCACCACTGTGTAATTGGCAACAAGATCGTCCTCCGATGTAACTGATCCATGGTAATTAAGGTTGCTGAGATATTTCACTTGTTCATCTTTTGACACCTTCCTTGCTTTTTCCCAAATCGCTTTGTCTAGTCTACACAAGGTGACTGGATTGCCATCAAAATCATTCACTGTTACCTCCATGAACTGACCATCAAATGCAATAACTTTTACATGAAGATCATGTGCTGAAATTTCTGACACAGCATTCTGCAGAATTTTCCTGACTGCATCCATTTTAAGGCTTGAGCCTGGCATGTAATAAAAGAATGGCACAGCATGAGGCATCTCAGGACGTCCTGGCTCAACCATTCTCTCCAAATCGGAGATGACACCCATCAGTATCTCTTTTGCAGGTCTGCGCAGGAGCTGATATGCTTCTTGTATTGCCTCTGAAGCCATGTGTACCACAACTTGAAAAGTTTCCACAGTACACGGCGTCGATGATCCACTATCAGGTGTTGCCTCATGTTTGTGAAAAGCATTTTCCCGGCTTGTGGCTTTGTCAGTGCAACTGCATTCTAATCCTCTAACGGATGGAAATTCTGCGACAAAGTTACATTCATTGCTATAGTCCTTCAACACACCATGTAGACTTTTGGACTTTTCATTTCTTGTAGTGGGCTGCTTCTTTCCAGGACCATGGCCATACAGCTCTTCAGCAAAATCCCAAATATCACTCCACAATTGCTCATCATGCACACCAGAGATGTATGTGGAACTACCACTTGTGTAGCAAATATTCACAAATGTACCACAGTTTTTTGCTGCCATTTGGCTCAGCACCTGAGTTGCATAATACGGTGGCAGCTGGTAGTACACATCAGGGACATACTCTTTGTTCGGCATGGGACACTTGAACTCCACAGCAATTTCATTCTTGTCATTCTCCACACATGTCCCGTCACCACTGACAACTGCATATGCAGATGTTTCTGACTTCATGTCAAGTATGACACATCCATCCTCTTTATACATCATATTGGGATAATAAACAGGCATGATTTTGCTTACAAAAGTGGCAAGGGCATTAATTTCATTCACATTTCCATGATCAAATAACTTCTGAACATCAGGACTAACACTCGGTTCAACTCCTTTGAAAACCTTGTTGTAATGTTCCTTTTGATCCTTCAGTTTCCCGATACCCAGCGCTTTGTAGAATGAACTACCAGTCACAACTGCACCCTTCCTCAAATCATGCCATGCATCAGATTTCTGTTTGATTATATCACTGATTGTTTTTGCACCTGTTTCTTTCAGAAATTTATCATCCACTTCATGAAGACAGATGTAGTTTCCCTGCCGTGCCAGATCCACCTCAATACCAAGTCCTCGTTTGTAGTTAGCCCCTACACAATTAAGTGTTGCTACATGCATCCCAATATCATCTATGCAGAGTAATAGTTTGCTCAAACAGGCATTCGATTTCACAATCTGGGTCTTGATGAAGCTAATTGCTGGGGCAAGTTTGCTCTCCTGCCAAGGGCCAGTCACCTTTTTTATCAAATTCTGCACGTAATTTTTTTTCTGTGTAACAAAGTTTCTCAATTCACGGACCCTCAAACTTAACACATGTATGAGTTGCTTCAGGTCAGCAATGAGGACCAATTTCAAGGCGCTATCAATCTCACCAACATCTCCATCAATATTCAGTCTGTCCAGCCTGTCGAGCATAGTTTGTGCCACATTTAGTTCATTGTTCAGCCGTCCTTGCCTCTCTTTCAAAGTGGGTGGGGCTTCAAATCCATCAAGATCGTCATCGCCCAAGCTTTTACCAAATCCATAAGCAAGTTTTTTCCCATCCAGCGATATTTTGCAGTCCGTCCCAGCAGGCTTAGACTCAGCAAAGGCTTTGAGACCTTCATCCAATACACCAGGCCTCTCAGCAGATATCTTGTATTTATCACTTTCTCTGTTTAAAATGCTTTGTGATGGCACAGCAAAGTTTATCTGTAATGGATGGAAGCTTTCACTTTTCAATTTTGGGACGAGATGTGACTTGGTACCAGTAAAAAAGCGAATTCCCTTTCCTTTGAACAGTTTTTGAACAATAACCCAAAAATCCAGTGACGTTTGAGAATATCTCATTTGTCCACTCGACCTGAGATTCAGGTACTGCCCCAGGTCTAGGAGGAGGTTAAGGGCTATATTTTCCACGCTTAATCTTCCAGAGATAATACATTCTACCACAGAGACAAAATGGCTCTCTCGCCCAGTATCCTTCAAGGCTTCAAGAACTTGTGGGAGCAAACTGTGAAGTCGCTCTTCCAGTTCTTCTAGACTTTCTTCAGTTTCCACTGGGGCGTCATCGGTTTCCACTGGGGTGTCAGTAGCAACTTCCCTTTGTTCATAAAGTTCACCCGGTTCTGTTCTCTTGAATCTGAGTTTGATTTCCTCAGTGTCATGATCGGTTTTTCACCAGCATCGATTTTTTCACCAATAGCCCTTAGTTTCATACCAAAATGATTGGAGACAAAGCATATCTTCCCTTCACTGTCAAGCATTCGAACCCTGATACTGAAGGACGTGTCAGCTGTTGAGTGGTGTCGGATTTCATGGTGCAATATTTCATCGGCTTGGTTCGACGCCTTCGTGCAGAAGTAGCACATGTACCGGAGGTCTTCTCCAGCCTGAAATGGAAACCATAATGATAACCATTCATGCATAATGTTTGGCTATAGGCCTATTCATCATCATGTAAGCCACCCATCACAGAAATTCTAGTAGGCCTAGGCTTGGAGGGAGGCTCGTGTAGGCCTACTGGTATCAGTATCAGTTATTCCTCCTCCAAGGTCAACGTAAACCAGTTTAGTTTCGGTTTATCAACATTGTTTCAGAAATGGGCCATGGGGACCTCATGTCATGATCGATGATGTGCTGGAGTACCGGTACGGGTATTCATCTCCGATATAGGCCTACTACACTGTGTATGTCAAGTTTTTATGTTTTGGCAGATTTTAAAACACGCTGTACATCAATGGTGTACATTCACTGTACATTCAGTGTTTGTTATTACCCTCTGGGAAAAAATGGCCGACTTTGGCAAGGTATCTATGATCTCTGTTGCTGTCAGCATACTGGTAAGGAAGCGTTGTGGTGAACAATTTCATCCGTGTCTGCTGCAATCAGGCGTAAAACCCGTTTTTAACACAGCAAGCATGACCAGTTACCTTCGTCCCCAACATTACTAGAGTGTCAGTTACCTTCGTCCCGAAATCCAGCTACCTTCGTCCCGGGCCGTAACTTCAACGGCTGTTTTCATCGCCTACACGCACACAGTCACAAAGTTCACGCATGCAGTATACTCTGTACAGTTTTATTCGCCATCTGACTCTTTGTCAGGTCCTGAAAAGGACTTTCAATGGGAGAAAACCACCGAAAACTTACCGAATCGATCGACCCTCCGGCCGCCATTGTGACGAAGGTTTCTGTAGTTACCTTCGTGCGGTAGTCCACAGTGATGGTGTAGTGCGTGTGTTTGTGGGTTCAATTATGAGCGAACGATCGAAGCCATGAGGTTGCCCTTACCGCCATTTCGACTGGCAAGGCCTAGATGCCATGTAACTTTGCGATACCAATCTCGTCTTCAGGTGCACATATCGGAAGCTGGGTATACTTTGTCAAGACAAACTATACCCTGGGTATAGTTTGTCTGGACAAACTATACCCAGGGTATAGTTTGTCTGGACGTCATTGAACCTGGGTATACTTTGTCTATACCCAGGACGACAATAACCCCTTCAGCCAGACTGACTTTTCTGGATCACTTTGCGTCTGAAGCACGACAGCGTGTAACAAATCAGTCGCCGATCTGGTGTGACATGACTGCAGTTGCGTCTCACTTGCGACGATCGGAATCAGTCGCCGATCAAAAAGATCACAAATCGCAAGAGTTGAACCTATTTTACTTCCATGTCATCCCGACGGGCGCACTCCATTCGCAGGTGACCTGAACACGGTTACAATTACTGAAGGGGTTATTGTCGTCTAAACTAGTGTACCCAGGTTAGCGAGTTAGGATGGTTAGCGGTGACGGTTAGGGTCAGGACTAGGTTTAGGATTAGGGTAGGGTCAGTGACAAGGGTTGAGGGTCAGGGTTGGGGTTAGGGTTAGGAGCTTGGGCTAGGAATGATCATTCAGCGTTACAATTCCCTGCGCGCTGATGCTGCTTGTTGCACGATGATCGTACACATTTTCGTTTTTGTGAC
>NMRB01000490.1:34261-44668 GCA_002633025.1 Notospermus geniculatus
GAGGATTATGTGGTAGCCCTCAGCCTGTTGGAGCTGCTTGTCCACTCACCACAGAGGATATTGTGGTAGCCCTCAGCCTGTTGAAGCTGCTAGTCCACTCACTACAGAGCAATGTGGTGGCCCTCACTGGGCTCAGCCTGTTGAAGCTGATAGTCCACTCACTACAGAGGATATTGTCAGAGCCCTCAGCCTGTTGGAGTTGCTTTTCCACTCACTACAGAGGATAATGTGGTAGCCCTCAGCCTGTTGGAGCTGCTAGTCCACTCACCACAGAGGATAACGTGGTAGCCCTCAGCCTCTTGGAGCTGCTAGTCCACTCACCACAAAGGATATTGTGGTAGCCGCCCTCATAGGCCTCAGCCTGTTGAAGCTGCTAGTCCACTCACTACAGAGGATAATGTGGTAGCCCTCAGCCTGTTGAAGTTGCTAGTCCACTCACCACGAATAAGTCACTATGGTTGAAACTATGTGGTAGCCCTCTGCCTCTGGAATTGCCTGAAAAGTCACTGTGAGTCTGTGAGTGGAAGCTATCTGGTAGCCATCTGGAATTGCCTGAAAGAGTCACTACAGAACACTCTGCCTCTGGAATTGCCTGAAACAGTCACTACGATGGATGTCTCTGTAGCCCTCGACTCTGCAATTCATTGCCTGAGTCACTCAACCAGTCACTACAGTAGATGTTGAACAATGATTCGGTGCTTCCGGGATCTTACCTCAACTGGTCAATGATGCAACTCCGAGTGGACTATAAGATGCAGTTGCTGCTTTGTTCTTTTGTTTCTCCTCGTATATGTCAGTTCCAAACGATTCGTTGACATGACCACTGCGTGGCAGAAGTTAAAACTGAAACTTACTCCATCTTCCAAATTAAAAACCTTGCATAAGAAGAGACACAGTATGGCCATTGAGTTACACCCACCATTGAGGGATTATTCTCTTCACGGAATGTACGGTCCACAAACATGGTGTCATCATGGTCTTTATCGCCCTGGGGGCATGCCGCTTTTTTCAAAGGCCGACCCGTATCCTCTGCCTCTCAGAGGAGGTGAGTTACCTGTCAATCAAATGTCGTTATTGCTGTGTAATCTGCATAATTGAGACCTGAAATTTGGGAATAGTCAGCACTGGTTTGTGTTCCCTTCTGACTTCATTCTACAGTTCATGTATTTACGTTGTAGGAAAACGTATTGTATCGAATTTTTCCATCAGGGCCAAAGTCATAGCACTATTGGCCCTGGCAAATTAGGAACATGCCATCTCAAGCTACCGGTACTCATGTTCCTCACTTGGACGGGGTCTTTTACTTGCCCTTGCAAAGGCACAAGGAAAAGGCACCACAGCTTACTGTCCCTGCAATGGACTGAACAGCCAGGAATGAGTCTCATATAACCCAGGCTGGAGTCGAACACGGGACCTGCCGCTTGCTAAGCGGACATGATAACCGCTAGGCTGTCAAGGCTCCTAAAAAACTGGTATGCTAGACGGATTGGTGTACTAGAGGAAAACTTTACTCTGGAATAGTCTCCCTCGCTATCACATAAAGAAGGGGGTCCATCCCACAACCTCAGAGATGAAAAGTCAGTGTCTCCAAACCCTCATTCTGAGAACTTGATGTTCTGGTTTCACTTTCAGTTTGACTTGTCACACTCCCTTCTGTGAAGAACTTGCCCAACAGAAGCTTCTTATAATCGTACACGCATTTGAATTCAGTTCCATTGATGAATCTGTCCATTCCCCTGCACAGTGGTAGAGCAATGATAGTTGTTGCCTCGAATCTGAAGGACTCCCTAGAGACTGGCTAATGATACTCCTATCGCGGAAAATGGGGAAGCAACATTGCAAAGTCATCATGTGATCGAATGAGTTCTAGGAACCTGTGGGAGGTTTTAAAGCATTATCGTTCCTGTAATGTGGGGATTTATAAATGGTCATGGAAAAACAGCATGCCCCAACCATCAGTACTTAAAGGGGTGCTACATTCTTTCCCTACCATTCTCAAATTGACGTAAACGACTAAGATCTGCGCACTTCCGCTGAAATCTCAACCATCATTTCCATCTGAAGCTGAATCAGACTTGACGCAGACAACTCCACGACAGTGACTTCGATGACGTTGCATCAGAATCGACCATAGTTAAATCATGGATTGCGTCACGCCACCTGGTTTCAGATCGAGGTTCTGGTTGAGATTTTGGCGTAAGTGTGCAGATCTGCGAATTTGAGAATCGTCTATCCTGTGCAAGATACCCACGTTAAGAGAGACCTCTATTGACAATGTTGTTAAACTACTGCTCATCAACAACCTCGCCTCACGTAGAGTATTACTCTCGTTCCTAGGGTATCCACGTGTGCATTGCACTGTAATCATACATGTAGATTCTGCAACACTGGGGCGAAAGGCAAAACCACGGCATTGGAGAATGATGCAATCATACCGATGGCGCCGGCTGTTGACAAAAAGTGGCAGTATCTTGGCCCTAAGTAACAAGCAGAATGGCCTCTTTGATACATGTACTTTACCTTTGATAGTTTGTGGGGCAACTTGTAAAAAATAAAAATATTGAAATCGAGCGTTGGGTGAATTTAATGTACATGTACTCAAAAGGAAACTGGAAATCATTTTCAGGGGTCATCTTTGATCTTTCAGCTTTTCTCGATTGTTTCATAATGTTATTGTTATCATCTCTTAATAACCCTGTATAATTCTAATGTTTGGCTCTGTTTTTGTCGTTTAAGGTAAGAATTGGGATCTCGATGCCTCGAGGCATGCCTATTACACTTTGCACCATGGAGAATCACCCAACCAAAAACGGGGTCAAGCCCCACCTCCATACTCAGGATCACCCTCTAACCCTCCCCTCCAAAAATCCTATGCAATCGATGACGATGGAATACGTAAGTTTTCTCCATCATAGGCACTTTTTCCTCCCATTGTTTCCTTTATTGCCGCTTTAAATGTGCCTGTGCTGTTTTCTAGAGCATCCCTGAACTGCCTTTATACTTGCCCTTCTTTGATGTCCGAACGGGGGCCATAATTGAAAATAAAACTTTGCAAGAAGGCAGCCAGCAGTTTCATGCCCATTATTTTGTCTTCTCAACCAGGTCATCTCCCCTTCCAACCAACTGTTGACTCCCAACGCCTTGCTAGGGGGTCAAGAAATGGTAAGATAAGAATAAGAGAGTGAGGACTCTGCATTTTGTGATGACCACATCGCATCTAATAGACTACAGACACTGACCTTGACTTGAAGTAGTCCATGATTGCTTGTACAATTTCTGACTCTTGTTTGGCACTTTTCTGTCCTGTTTGTCTCCAACTTCAATTTTTGGCTAATTTTTGGTTTGTTTGTGGTGTGCACTCAAGTCAAATTACACAAGATTCAACTCGCACTGTCACAGTTATTTTAACTTGATCAAGGCACAATTTTCATTTTCATGCACCTAAAAATTGGGACAACATTTCATAATGTTTCCTTGCAAGTACTAAAGATTGCACACACATCACCGGTGAGGGGTCACTTGAGAAAGCTGTGTACCCGGTAACCCCTGATCCAAGATGGCTGCCATGAAGCTCGTATTGAATGCTTTGCTTGACGGGTCCCAAATTTCTGTGGTGAATCTGAATGATAGCTTTTCAAGGGAGGAGCCGTAAAACAAGGGACACCTATTTACACTTTGCACCATTTTGCGCTCTATTTGAGTTCAGCAGGTTTTCTAGTAGGTCCGCCAACAGCCTCTAGGATTCAGAAATGGGAGGCTGTCAAAGGGTGAATGTGGCAGGTCCTCACATAATTCCCATTAGTGTTACTATGTGTTCCAATCTAGACGAGCACACATGCCAAATCAACATCGATTTTATGAAAATTCAATAAGTCTAGGGTAATGACATGGACAACAGTTTTTGCCCGCATATTCTCTAATTGTTTGATTGACAAAATACTTTGCCTGGAATTTGATTTGCCCGAAGCTATTTAACAATTTGCGTTGTCAAACAGACCCTTCACTGCTGTTAATCTTTCTGGTGAAATCCATCAAACTATACTATGCTGCTGTTTCACCACCTGCAGGTGGTGTGGGAATAGCCCTTTTCACACGGAATCAGCTCGATCCAATTCGAGGCTATGCAGTTCACTTGCTTTTTGTACTGCGAAAAAGCCATACATGTACGACGTGTATTATCCTTCCCTTTTCATGGTAAAAAAGTAAGTGAATTGGCCTCGAACCGGATTGAACCGACGCCGTGTAAAAAGGGGTAATAATCACAGGTTCATCCTGGCAATAGAGGGTTTTAAGTAATGGTATTGTATTGTATTTTTCCGTCAGGGCCAAAGACATGCTGCATTCACACCTATTGCGCATTGAAATCGGTTTACGTAACTTGAAATACGGAAATCGATTTGGTTACGCCGGGTCGCGTCACACTACAACTAAACTGATTTCGATGCGAAACAAAACGCGTCACACTCAACCCGCAATAAAGCGTTTCACGATAACTATTTCGATTTGACTAATGTGCATCGAAACAGATATAAATACCGGTTTCGTTAAATCGGTATAAAAGTGATCTATTTCAATTTGAGTGTGACGCGTTGTATCGGAATAAGCCTTTATTGCGAATTCGATTCGATATAAAACCCAAGTGTGGACACGACAATAGTATTATTGGCCCTGATACATATGGAAGAAGCCATTTCAAGCTACATGTTCCTTGGATGGGGTCTTTCCTTGCCCTTGCAAAAGCACAAGGCACCAAAGCTTACTGTCCGATGTGACAGACACAAATATCCAGGATGGTTAAAATCACATATGGCCCAGGCTAGATTCGAACCCAGGACTTGCCGCTTGATGGCAGGCGTGATACCAGTACACTGTCCAAAGGGAGTGTCTAGCAAAGTGTCAGGTTGAGGATGGTTTTATTGTTTTGTTATTTTTCTGTTTGCAGCTAAGAAACTCAAGCGTGGCATGTCGAAGACGTTGGATAACATGTTCCTGGTGGATAAAGCACGGAACGTCGTTCTCTGCGATGTGAAGGAATCGAGCTTCGATCATTCAAGTTACTTCGTCGATACGCCAGAATTCACGTTCATGTTGCCCGACTTGACCGTGTACTCGGAAGATTTCCGTGCTTTCTTGGAGAAGGATTTGATCGAGACGTCGACGTTAGTGTCACTGGAGCAAGCGGGTCGTCTCAACTGGTGGGCAGATATTGGCGCGTGTCAGCGGTTGCTTCCCCTGGCGACATCTGGTGATGGGAATTGTTTGTTGCATGCTGCATCCTTAGGTGGGTATGAATGAGCGAATGAAGTTAGAATTTGTGAGGCACTCTAGGAAAACCCATCGAATGTGGCATTTGAGTAGGGTTTTCGGTATTAAACCCGAGCTCCCAGGTCAAATACGCACGAATCCATCATCTGACGCACGACCAGGAAGCCCCCTAAGTCAAACTGACGCAGCTGAATTTTATTAGTTGATGCCCCAAATACAATGCGACGCATATACAACTCACTCCTTTATAATTTGACCTGTTGACCTGCGGTTTTATCGCAGACGCATCCATTCTTTACGCTTTCTCCGCCGCGCGCCAAAATCAAGTCACGCAGACCCACACGTCATGTTAGCGGAGAGAGTGTGGTAATGAACGTTAATGTATGAGCTCCATTGCTAATTGGTTTAAACTGAGCGATTGAAATGCCATCTTCAGGCAAACGTGTATTTTTAGTTTGTCCACCTGTGCTGAAGTTGTGAAAATGGCGCTGCAGTCACCATAGACTGGTTCCTCTCTATGACGGCGTCAGTTCCACATTCATTGAAAGGGTGATGACCCCTCAAAAGTCGGAATATGACAAAGTAACCCCCCCCCCCCAAATTGAAGTATGACCCTTGGATCAAATCACCCTGGGTCATTGACCTTGACCAAAATTCTCTACCGAAAACCCTGATTTGAGGAGAGTGTTAATGTCCTTGGTGAACTGCACATTACATTTCAGTAACTGAAATCAACTACATAACAGGTAAACAGTAGCAAATCAATGCACAGGCAATCTGACAGCCCTTGTTGATCATTCAGCAATATCAGATGGGTTTCCTAGACCACCTCACAATCATAGGGCTGAATTTACAAAGGGTGTTTAGGCCAACACGCGTGTGAATTCATAGTTATTCAGGTTAAAGGCCTAGAAAACCATTGTTTTGCTGCCTTGTACGTGGCTTGATCGGCAGCATTTAGTCGTAGGATAATCACCTGTGGTCAACTTTCCTTTGTCAAGCTCAAGGAGGACAAAAGAAAAATTTGAACAACCTACAGGCCTTGTTTAGTGTCATTCAACTCTTTTCTTCGATCCTTCTGCACGTAAACGCAGGAATGTTAACTGCGTGTGATTACCCTGCGGGTAAACGCTGCCGATCAAGCAGCGTACATGGTAGCAAAACAATGGTTTTCTACCTTAGCCTGAATAACTATGAATTTATACATGCGTGTTGACCTAATCGCGCTTCGTAAATACGGCCCATAATGTGCCTGTCCCTCCGTCACAATGTTCAATCACGCCCCCAGCGAAAGTCAACCTTCAGGTAAATAATATGTTGTTTGCCATTGACTTTAATTGAAGTCAGTCTGTACATAGTGTCAGCGACATTTAGATTTATGGCTGCTTGTGTAAATACTGACAGTGTACATATCCTTGGGAAAATTTGTTGTTCATGCCCTTCGTGGTTTGAGTGGTGGTTAATGGGAGATGCAGCAGGGCATGTTTGTCTTGCTTTCTCGGTTCCATCATTAGGGAACATGTTCATACATTAGTCCCTTAGCGGCCACTTTTGCCCACTCTGTTGCCCTTGACTGCTCACTTTCGGCTGCCTGTGATGAATCTATTACAGAACTATCATTTGACGTAATCTTGTACTGAAACCATGTAAAGGTGCATGGCGATAAATCAGCAGATTGTATTTACCGTATACAGATTTACTTTTAGTGCTGTACAAATGAATTGCCTGTCATTTGAGTCAGGGCCCGTTTGCACAAAATTCACGATAGCGCTAACACGTTTATGTTAAGTGACGTAAAAATTCTTTGTCTTTACGTCATTTAACATAAAGTTAGCGCTAACACCAAGTTAGCGCTAACATACATGTAAGTTTTGTGCAACCCAGCCCATTTCTGTAGAAATGTTTCTGAGAAATACAGACATTTTACTGTGGAGATCCAGAGGAATCGGAACCAGTCATTGTTGGTTTAGGCCGCTGGGCGGCTTGGTTATATATGAGAAGGCCTATGTGTGGATTAATTGTAACGTCGATAACAGTGGGTTGGTATAGAATGATGGGATGTGGACACCCGAACCATGGAGGGGTGTACCTCTCCATAGTTCGGGTGTGCTTGATACCGACGCTCCGAGTCGCAGTTCGATCGAGCCTGCCCGGGTCCACATTTGGGGAAGTCACGCATGTGCAGAAAGTGTAACAGGGGCGACATCGTGATTCCATATCACAGCGGTGTTCCACATTTGACGTCAGTTTGCTTCGCAGATTGGGCGCATTGCAGTGTTCCGGGAACATGGCATCCAGGACTTGAGTAACAGAAGGGCACCTGGTGCCGCTATCTATCAAATTTTAAAAAAGTGAATACGAATAGGAGAGGGTGCCCCATTAAATCCATGCCTGTCGTATATTATGAAAAATCTATCAGCAGCTAAATTGTTCATAACAAAATGTGTTTTACAGGAATGTGGGGTTTCCATGATCGCCTGCTGACGCTCAGGAAGGCTCTCTATAACACCATGTCGAATGGTGAACATAATAATGCTCTTTGGAGAAGATGGAGATGGCAGCAGGTTCTTTTCAATCGAGAGGTAAGACAGCTACCCTGTCAGAGTGTGCAATGGAAACATCAGTGCCCACGTGCGGATCCAGGGGGCGCACCTGGCGCACGCCCCCTTTCGGCCGACAAATCTGTGAAATTGACCATGAAATTCTGAAATTTGGAGCAAATCATTGAAATTCACCACAGATTTTAATGTTTCTTGCACAGAATCGTGGATCCACCCCTGGTGCCTGTCACCTCTCTGAGGTTCCCGGATTCGATCCCTGTCGGACTTGACGCAAGGACCCTGAACGCCGCGTAGCGGCAAACGCGCGAAGCGCTACTGATCAATACCACGGGTCACTCACTCTCATTCCACCTCAGAGACGGGCTCAGGCGAAATGTGATAAATTTACCCAATATGCCGGCGTTACGCGGTGTGAAGGCGGATTTTGTTTATGGAGGGCCGGACAAGTGTATTTTGGAGTGTCCAAGTCGGGTAGACCGTTGAAAAGTGTTACGGATTATAACTTTGAGGCTGTTTTAGGTTGGGAGAATTTTATTGCAACGTCATCGGGTCAAAGGTTATTTATCACCGAACGTTTCCGAAGTTCGCCGGTGTATACTGCCATCATCATGATCGCCTCAACGAAGATTGCCCATGTTGCCAGACCTACCACATTGTACCACGAGGCGAGTGTTGCCCTATTGAGGTTTGTGCGTGTTACGCTTCGTAAGCTTCGTACTACACATGTGTCCTTTTATTCGACATGGCAAGGCAACGACAATGGATCATATTATTAGGGCAACGCATTGATATTATAGGTCCTCGGCCTGTTGTAATGTGCAGTTGACAGGGAGCTGTTAGCAGTCACCACAGTGAAGTGGCACACTGCACTGCGGCGTGGCAAAACGGCCATTTTAAATCCCTAAATACTTATACCACTGCCCACACCCGACAGCTGTCATCAGCTGACGGGTGTGGGCAGTGGTACTTCTGCCACTTTTCACCCACAGGAACCAACCAAAAACCATCCTTCCCACGTTCCTATCACTCTGGGTACTCGTGTAATAGAGAGGGCGACTCTCTGACAGCGCAGGTTTTCTCCGGGCACTCCGGTTTCCTCCTGCAGTACATTAAATTTGCCAAATGTTGTCTACAGTGCCTATAATGCCATATTTGGCAGTCGGCTTTCATTTCAATGTTTTAAAAAAAACTTTGAGCAGTATTGACAAAAATAGAAATCCTTGGAGATTGCCAGGATTTCTATTTTTGTATCCATCAAGTTTGGGCTACATCTTCAAACATGTTGATGAATATTGCTGAATATTCATTAGGCCTAAATGGGGAAACGTTCAAGTAATTAGGCAAGAGCAACTTCCATAAAGATATTGCCTATGTTGATCATGTAGGCCTAAAATCACGTCACAGGAGATGAACTCACTGAGTACAGTTGTTCTATACTTTGGCTTATTCATTTTCAGGCGGGTTTGGTTTACTCGGAAGAAGAGTGGGAGAATGAATGGCTGTCTGTACTACAGCTGGCCTCCACTAAACCTAGGTCACAGCCAGGGAGAAAAAACAGTTGTTGTGATAGTCCAGCCACAAGGGGGTGAGTAGTGAAGTGACTCATTCAAACTTTCACTGCCAAGGCCAAATTTTTTGGAAATAAAAAAGTTCAAAAGGAACTACCTGGAACCAAAAATGGATAAGAGAGGATTCTCTTATCTATTTTTGCCGGAACCCATCATGAAGGTATTCACTGGAAAGCTCTCAGAGAGTCATTTCCAATGAATACCAATGCGATAGGGTTTCTGTATGATTTAAGATTTTGGTAGTTTATCAGTTTCAATGACAGCACCACTGCTGTGAAAAGGTTAAAGGGACCCTATAGGCAGCTAGCTATTAAGCTCATATCAGTGCGGTCGCTTCATCATAGGTGGCAGTACCAAATGACAACCTACGGATTTTGGTTCAAATGTTGATGTTTTGTGTATTTTATGTGCAATACATGTCAGAATTAGATTCTCATGCCAACCAGTTGGTGTAATGAGCACATCAAAATGCCTACGAGGAGGCTGCATGTACGGCCCCTTTAAGATCCTCAGCCAGTGATACTGTGTTCATGGTTACTGCTATTCGCTAAATTGAAGAACGTTGTTTTTCAGTGGTATGGAGCGACTATCAGAAGAGGACAATCCCCTGTATGAAAGTTTGGAAGAGATTCACGTCTTTGTACTAGCCCACGTCCTACGCCGGCCAATCGTTGTTGTTGCTGATGTTATGCTAAAGGATTCCAATGGTGAACCGTTGGCCCCTATACCGTTTGGTGGCATCTATCTTCCTATGGAAGTGAACCCAAAAGACTGCCATCGATCGCCGCTTGTACTCACGTACGATGCTGCTCACTTCTCGGCGCTAGTTGCGATGGAGATGGAAACGTCACCAGATGTTAAACCAAGGCTGCCAGGTAGCTATTCTAAGTTAATCCGTTTGCTGCATGAAGCGAGCACAGCGTCATGGCCAGAGTTCAAACGCAGAGGTTATGCCAAGCAGAACTCGTCAACCGTGTCGTTACTGATAGCTATGCACCCAGTGGTACCCCCCC
>NMRB01000490.1:44679-60485 GCA_002633025.1 Notospermus geniculatus
CCCCCCCCCCCCCTATAAACTACCTGGTTAAACTTTAGAATCCCCGATCGGAAGTGACGTACTCCATGGCACACAATGAAAATCCTATAGGTCAATGCGGTTTATTCAGTCAATAGACCAATCTCAAATTGACGTAAACGACAAAGATCTGTGCACTTCTGCCGAATTCTCAACCATAACCTTGGTCTGTACCTGAATAACGTGATGCAGACAACCCCTACAGTTTTCAGTTTGAGAATCGAATTCAGTGGTTATAGTTGAGATTTCGGCAGAAGTGTGCAGATCTGAGAATTTGAGAATTGTCTATTGACAACCTTTTTCGGGGCTCTGATCGAGGATTCTAAATTTGTTCCAACTACCTATAGGTGCATGATATGCACAAGTTGATATCTCAAAGGATAGGTGGCAACACTGGGTCTACATCATTGTATCCTCATTTGTGACCCACTCTGGCAAAAGTAGACACTTGTCACAAC
This sequence comes from Notospermus geniculatus, assembly GCA_002633025.1. Lineage (NCBI taxonomy): Eukaryota > Metazoa > Nemertea > Pilidiophora > Heteronemertea > Lineidae > Notospermus > Notospermus geniculatus. The sequence goes on from NMRB01000490.1 coordinate 45,156, forward strand.
CGAGGAAAGAGTTAACAGCCTTACAACACAATAGCTAAAATGTACGTCTCTGCAGGTTGACAATAGGCCTAGTAGTGGAGAGCAGTGATAAAAGTTGTGTAAACTGATGACCAATGACGATCACTTGCGACCAGCACCTACTTTTGCTGGAGCAGGTCACATTTGAAGACGGGAAATAATGAAGCAAATCGTTCTAAATTCTAAACTTTTGAAAAAGACGCAATCGGGTAACAAACTGTCATGGTAGATTTTGAACCATTCATCGGTTACTGAGAGCTATACACCTGCATCTGTGGTTTTGAAATTAATGCAAAAAACCCTGCGTCTGTGGTTTTGAATTAGCGCAAACTTCAATTTTCTTTTCTTTTCAGCTGTGATTCCATTAGTTGATCCAGGTTTCAAGGTGCTTCCCATCCACTTCGACGTCGATCCAGGACCCAGCTTCATCTGGGGCAGAGACGAGGAAATTCCTCAAAAAACAAAAGGATTATATCTCAGTTCAGAACAGAAACTCACGCTCCTTGAACGCTACATGGACGTAAGTCAAGTAACAATACCGAGGCATGAAATGGAATACTTGGCCAACAGTAAGGAGAGCGTGAATACGAATGACAGCGATGAATGCAAATCGAGCAGTGGCTCGTGCGAATCGGAGGAGTCCGTCGGTAATAAGGAAAAGAGCAAAATGGCCAAACAAATGAATACAGTGGCAAAGCAGTTCGGCAGCATTGGTAAAACAATGAGTAAGAAGCTCAAAAAGATTGGCGGTATTACAAAAGCTATGAAGAATGTGACTGGATCAGATACGGCACAGGTGCGGACTCGACGACCCTCCATGAGCGGATCTCAAACGCAAAGCACAAATCTTTCGTTGACCGTCGAGATGTTGAAAGACAAAGAGCATATTCTGTGCGCAAAGTTGAGCAACAAACGCCCCAAGTATCAGGAAGAAATGATCAAGAATTATTTACACTCGGCGCAGGAACGTTTTAAATATGATCGTGAGATGAAGCAGAAGCGCGGGTCTGAGTTAAAGATGAGGGTCGAACAGAGGCGCTTGTCGCGTGAATTACCACGGGGTACGCCAGTTCAGTGTATCACCCCCGGATGTACTATGTTCGGCACGGACGAAACCAGTTACCTGTGCTCAGCGTGTTATTCGCGGCAGAAGCAAGAGGCCTTAAATTTTCAGAATTCGCAGGCTGTCCAGAAAGACAGCAAGACAAACCTTGTGACTATTGCCAATAATGCTGGGGGGCATGCCGGTGCCGTGGGGAGGTCTAATTTTTATGCTGGGAAGAATGTTCCTATTCTGAGAAACGAACCAATGCCAATGAGTTCTAATAATCTGAATAATCAAATGTCTTCGAAGGCTGATACCCTCCATGTACAAAATTCTACCTTTTATGATGGTGGTAGCCGATCGCCAGATCTGAGGAGGTCTGTATCCCCAGATGGCGGTCACCAGAAAATGCCACAAGCTTCTGGCGGTAATGTCTTGCACAATCAGAGAAAAGCTACACCAGAGTCGAGCCCCCGACTTGTGAGAGCGCAACCCCAGGGGCAGAAAGACGGTGGTGTGGCTATACCTGTCGTCCACTCCAGCACGAATGCCGGGCAGGGCCAACAAAGGCAGCCAGGGGTCGGTCGCCAGGCATCGCCACTCACAGGGTACGACAATTTAGACTTGCAGATGCAATCTCAGTGCAATGTTGTCAACCCCCCGGCGCAGGCCACAGTAGACGAGCGCCAGTACTGCCGTTCACCGAATTGTCCGTACTACGGAAGCAAACAGTTTGACAATCTATGTTCAGGGTGTTACAGGGTAAAGACAAACCCTGCTAATGTTGAGCAGACGGCATACTCCAGACAGACAAGGTTGTAAACAACTCATTGAGATGTTTTGTTTAAAACTCATCTGCCCCCAGGTTTGAGCAGACGGTATCTTCTGTTGACGTTTTCTAAGCCTTGAAAATGAATTGGAAAAAATTTGAAGAAACATTCTCCAGATGATTGATAGGAACATCATTTCTTCAAATATTTTTCAATCAGTACTATAGGATGTGAGAAAACTTTGTCAGAAGATGTCGTCTGCTGGACTCCAGGGGCAGATGAGGTAAGGCAATTATAATATGGATACTTGGAGGGGAGGGTACTATAAGGCCATGCAAATTTAATTGTCTGTTTCAGGTCAACTTGTTCAAATGTTGAGGGCTGGTAGGGAGGTGGGGATTTTTTCTTCAAATTTAATTACCAGTATGCACAAGGTTTACACAATTGAACTTCAACAGACGTAAGTGATGCCATGATTCCTCTGGTCACATTTCACTACTTTACCAGGTCTCCATTTTATAATTGCCTTAAAGCCTCAGAACTGTAGCAGTCTAATAGTAACCATGTGTGGTGGGCATTATATGTATAATAATTATCAGTATGGGTATCTCCGTTTGCATTGGGATTACTGCAGCAGGGCTGGATCCAGTGGGTCATATGCCATCCCCCTCCCTAATTTTGGGAGAACAATGTTTTTGTTCTCAGATGCCAGGAAAATGAAACTAAAGTTTTTCTGGGCAAGGACCACCAGGGCGCCGTTTAGACTTTGTTTTGGACATTGCCTCGGTTGAGCTACGACCCCCCCCCCCTTTCTGGCAATCCTGGATCCAGCCTTGTTGGTATTTCTGACAACAAAATGGCTGTTGATTAGCAATTACTGTAAAATGGGAATCTTTGGCGGATGTTTTTTTTGCGGACTCAACAGTATTTCTGCCCCAGAATAATATTTTGCACCTTTATGATTTGCAGACAGCTCGGCACCGCAAAAACCGCAAAATTAAAATGCATTGTAATAAACTACAAGACGAGAGGAAATTCGTATGTGAAGTGCGTCTTATTTTTGCGGTCGCGCCGACAACGTTGAATTGAAAGAATTTTTACGCGCATTAAATTTGCGGATGTGATAGAACCGCAAAGACCACAAAATTAAAACGTCCGCAAAAATTTCCCGTTTTACAGTACATCCCTGGTTAAAAACTTTGCTTGACTTTAGAAGTAGAGGTTCTGTTTTCTTGGCTCTTCCAGTATATTTGTCCACACCGTTTGATGATTATTTCAGCCATTTACTTCGCTAACTTATTTTTTACTCAACATAATTACACATACGTTATTCTCTACCAGGTGTCCTGGACACAGTGTTATATCATCATGGTCTGTAGTATTTAGGTATACATGGTCATTGATATCTATATGATAGTGCTAAGATCCTTGAACCACCTTCTGGCCATAGCAGAATCACACGAACATGAAATGACCTGGCCAACTGCTGTAGCACATGTGCACAAGTGCACATGGTTTTGTTTTCAGAACAGCCATTCTCTGCCATTGCTTTCTAGTTGAACTGTCCGCCACCAGCTACATGTAGGCAGGGTATAGACAAATCCCAAATTCCCAGATCTGCGCACTTCCGCCGAAATGGCAAACAGAACCTCGACCTGAAACCAGCTGACATGACGCAATCCATGATTCAGCAATGGTCAACTCTGATGCAACGTCGTCGAACTCACTGTCGTGGGGTTCTCTGCGTCACGTCATTTAGTTTCAGACCGAGGTTCTGTTTACAATTTCGGCAGAAGTGCGCAGATCTTTCTCATTTTCGTCAATTTGGGATTTGTCTATTGGTCATGGCATAGTATTTTCAGCTGTTCTCGGAATTCATCTGTAAGAAACACAAGTCCAGGATTCAAAGGGTTAAACAATCTAGATGGCTTTGGGAGAGCAGATGCTTCAAATTTTTTATTGTGCACTGAATTTTTTGCTGAACCAGAAAGCACACTGAAATATTATTTGCAACCAGATTAAATCGGAATTCTTCTGAAATAAGTCACCTACTGCTATCACTAGCTCTTCCACCACTCGTAGTTTATTGATAGTAAATAAAATTTACCTTTATCTTTAGACAGAGTGTTAGAATCTTCAAGATTACTTCAATTTTATCATCATTTGCTCACTTTTTCTTCGTCTTGGCTCATTGCTACTGAGTAGGACACTTTCACATCAGTGTAATTATTGCACAAACCAGCACTGCGTAGTGCTAGACAACCGAATGAATTTGGACGAACCTGTGCAAGACAGTGAGATGATGACAGACGCAGAGTTGTAAGCCATGAATTCACAAAAATTGAATTGGGAGGCTAGAAAATACTGAATGAGTCTGCTCAGGTGTAGAAGTGTAAGAATTGATGAGATTGAGAGTGATTGAATGAAACGGTGCCATATTCCCTGCACAATATTGTTCATATCTCGGCAGTAAAAAACCGGACAAGTGAAATGTACTATATCTGCACCGAGACCCAGTCTATTTCTTCCTTCAGTTTTTATAGCTGAATTATGTTCCATGTCTCATCCGACAGCATTTAGACCAAAAAAACATCGCCGAACACCTCGGTTATAATATTGTTGTTTATCCGTTGATTGTGATATTTTCAATTTTCTAATGAATTTTTATATAACTTATGCAAATCGGTATGATGATATGCATGCGAGTGATGTTTCAAATGTTTTAGAAACCATGGCCTAGTTCTAGGTAGAAGTTCGTAATTTATTGGAATGAAGGATGTTGATTGTTTTTTTTTAAGTTGTCAAGGACATGTAGCAGGTAGTAAATTAACTGAATTACGTTTTGTACTATGTATATAATAATTATTCTCCTGTTCCAAGGGGTATTCCAGTTTAAAATTGTGAATACCCTGCAAAATGTTACGTAGATATGCCATGCTTGATTGATTCTGTTTTGGCCCTTCTGCCTTCCTTTTCCTTAACCGGACTGATTTTACATTGTAAGACAGGCAACACGAACATGCAGGCGAACAACGGCTTCACAAAGGATTCATCTCCATGAAACCTTTGTTTGCCTGTGTGTTCGTGTCGCATGTCATTCGATGTAAAGTCGGCTTTACAGTGCTGGAGATTTTTCAGAAAAGTGTGAAACAGAGACCTTCAATTATGTTTTTCCTCAAAAGCCATAGATTATTCAAGCATGGTGTTACCTAGACATTTGTACATCACTTATTTCCACTTGGGCTGTATTCGACTCACTGTTCTCAACTGCACCCGAACAGGCTGAGAACAAGGATCATGTTCTCGAGTCTCGAATACATGTAGGTATGTGCCTGTTACTATGGTTTCACTTCTGACGTCAATACGGTGGCCTAAAAACGCCAATTTTTTTCAACAATAATTCTAAATTATTCAGTTTAGAAAAAGGATATGTCATTCATGTCATTTCTGCTTGATCCTAAACCTCAAATAATTACACTATGATCTGACGAAAAATCAAAATAAAATTTTGTCCGCCATCTTTGTTCTCGACTGTTCCCGTTCGCACCACTGACCGAGGTGGTGTGAGATTCGGGAACAGGAACACGTTCCCGAACAGGTTCTCGGCTGTTCGGCTCATTCCGGAACACCGTTCTTTGCACGAGAACACATAAGAACAGGAGTCGAATACAGCCTTGGGTGTTGTGTTCCGTTGGCACATCTGGTATGACTGCAAGAAGAAAATCTGTAAATATACAGGTCAAACCAATGAATGATTTTTCAGTGCAATGTTTAAATCCTTCAGTAACAGTTTTCAAGATCCTGAATTTGGACCCTTTTTTGGAATCTCGAGAACTGTCACCCAAAGGGTGTCATCATGGGTATCATTTTGAAGCTCTATGAGAGCAATGTTGAAAAAAAATATTTTCATCCACCTGCAGTCTCCGTGGAACTAGTGGGAAGGGGTCAAAAGTTGGATTTGTGGCCCTTTTTGACCCCCCTCAAGGGTTGCAGTGTACATTGTGGGGAATAAAACCCATGCCATGTTGTTGTACTCACTGAGACCTTTACCGGTAATTTGATACCCATGTTGATATGATTTGAAGATATCAAATTTTTGACCCCTACTGTTAATCCCTTTGGCCCCTTAAAAAGGGCGGCCATCTTGGAAATGTGCAGATTTTGTCATGTGGTACATGTAACAAGCTGAATGTGTTCAGCATGCCCATCTTCATATAAAACAGGAGGAAATATTTAGTTACCAGAACTATGCTGCAAAAATCAAGAAATAGCCATATTTTCCAGTCATGTCTCACGGCCTAAAGTGACCTATCCTCCTCTTCTTGCGATCAGACCTCTTGTGCATATATCGTGGAATGCTGCTGAGTGATATTACAACATAGATGGATGTTGAATTGTTCGATGGTTACAGTGTACATATATAGATTACTCGTCAAACCTATTTACTGTTGGATGAACGTTTAGGATCGAGTAATTTCCATTTACCGGTATATCTTAGAGACACATGAACACCAGTAGCCATGGTAGCATACGAATCTCTCCCGAAGTTTTTTAGCTCAGCTGACCAAAGGTCAGCAGAGCTAGTAGAATAAGTATTCAGTGGCATCACGTGTCAGTCCGTCACCCCGTCCGTCAAACTATGCCCGACGTTTTGTAGCCGTAATAGCTAGAGACTTCAAATTTCATCTGAAGGTAGCCCTGGGTGAACTCTCCTCAGAAACAAAAAATTATCATATCATCATCTTCTACTGCATGTAGGGCTTGCAGTGTCATTGGAAACACTGCTATTTTACTTATGTGCCTTAAAGTCATGAAATTAGTTCGGGGGCAGTTTTCAGGCTAGAGCATGTGCCTACAATTTAACTGAATTACACCTAAAAATCGATATTGTCAGCTGAGCGTATCGCCCATGGGCGACTTGTTTAAACAAATCTCCACCTCATGACCTGGGTTATCGGCAATTATTCTGTGTCAGCTGGAAATGTGTTCAGAATTTAGAAGTACAATCTGGTTATGGTAATTCAGTCAAAATGAGGCTGAAAGTTTTAAATTTGCTGAGACCACGCTTTAAAATTCCAAGCATTTCATCTTGATTTCATAAGTTTGAAATAGGGATCTTAGTACAGAAGGCATAGATAACTACACCATTTTATACATAATGAAATGTAGCATTTGTTGTGAATACATGTACAGGTACTATTTTTGCAACAAATGAGGCCTAAAAAATGTAGATATGATAAAATGGTGCCAGGCGAGGTATCAGAATTGTACAGAATTGAGAATTATTCTCATGTTTCGTATTTCTCATTCCCTTATGCTGTTATGTGTACCGCTAGGAGGCTTGTAGTCTTCTAAAAAAAAGGTTGGGGTGTGAATTCTTCTGAAAATACCTCGGAGCAAAAGTAGGGAGCTGTTCACAATAAAACTGCGTTCGGCGTCTGTGGGCGTATTCGAATCCCCGTTCTTGACAACACTTCAGTCTTCATGTACCGGTATATGACCAAGGCTGTACCAACAAAAGCCTGGTTCTGGATCGAACAACAACTTCATTATGTATCTTGTCGTCAAGAGAGTCCGGTATACTTGAAAATACACTCAGACCAGCAGCCTCAAACGCAACTAACCGTTTTGAGCAGTGGGGAGAAAATTTGGTTTGATGCCGATACCACTGAATTATTGAGTGTAACTTGAAACGTGTTATTCCTTGCAATCAAACTGTTTGTAATCAAGGCTGTCCTAATAGGAGCTGTAATCAGTTGACCAATTGGTGTCACTACGGTCCAATTCAATGCCTAGCGGACCCACAGTCGATTGAGCACCAATCAGGATAATTTTGTACATGTATTGGTCCGCTAGAACTTTGCTGCCGTCTTTTGGTGATAAGCGTGGCTGACTGCTCCTATTTCAGGGCCACTGATGCCTAACTTTATTTTCGAGTGCTGTTCAAAATACACCAGATTTTAAGAAAATGCAGCTAAAAGGTTTTGTCCTGACAAAACTTGCTGTATGCATTATTCGGTGAAATAAAAGGGCCGTTTCCACCACAGCGGATTCCGCCGTGGTTTGCAGCGAGCGGTGCGGTTTTCACAGGGTTTTGGATAATCTTTCGATGTTCTAATAATACATGGCGTGTGACGCCATGTATTAAAGGAGCACGGTATTGGATCTCAAATACGTTATTTGACTGCCGACGTAAAGGGAGCCACCTAGCGGCAGTAAGACGAACTACAAAAATGCATTACAAAATGTACGTAGTAAATCGGGTCAATTCGCCGACACGTAGTTAGCCCCTGGGTTGGAGAGTGGCGCGGTGGTGGCGGCTGTTGAGAAAAAGTGGCAATACCATGCTCCTTTAATTATCCCAATGCCTGTAAAAACCGCTCCGGCACTGCAGACCGCCGCAGAATCCGTTGTAGCAGAAACAGGCCTTAATTTCATGGTCTGTAACCCTTGTTGTTCTCATTATAAATAACCACAAGATGGATTGTTGGTAGATACCTCTGGCATTATGTGATAAACTGCAAGCAATGTTTTCATCTTCCAAAATTATTTTCGGCGTAAGAACCTGTTATTTCCATGTGTAAACATTCTGTTTGTTGATGGACAATAGTAATATTTAGAAAATGATTCTGGATATCATATTTGTACATGTACCGGTATGACAGATGGTTGCAATATTATGTAATACAACAATCATCTGATTTTGTAAATACTTCAATGTGTGCGAATTGAGTTGGATCTAGACAATGAACTTCACTTACCCATTTCGTCTGCAAATAAATCTAGCAAAGAGGACAATGAAGAACCTTCAACCTCTCAGAGAAAGAATGCCCAGTCGTGTTCCTGGTTCATACATGAATTTACTCATTCATTGCCAAGGCCAAGTTTGTCAATGATAAACATCCCAAGATGTAAAAAAAACGCTTGAAAGGCACCTGAACACCAGCACATAGGTATTCATTCTAAAGCTCTCAGGGAGTACTTTCCAATGAGTACCTATCTTACAGTGTTTCTGTAACATATCAGGATTTGTTGGTACATGTATACCAGTTAAATGAAATTACAGGTGGCAATGAAAACGTTACAACTATTTACCATGCAACATTTCAGTGCTTTCTGCTAGAAAAATGGTGGTGGTATCAGGGGGGGGGGGTGCTGTAAAGTAGTTTGGAATATATCATTAACCATTAAAATTGCTATTTTTGCTCATCAGGAAAATTATTTACCAGTGGAAAACTGGTATTTTTTGTTGACAGGCATCATGTTGTATTAATACTGATACAATGAGGGCCATAAGGCTTCCTTTACATAGAAGTATACGGTACATGTATATGAAAACGCCGGTAACAATGGCTTCACGGTTGTGAATCCATTTGAAGCCTTTGTTCCAACTGGCGTTTTCGTATACCGTATACTTCTATGTAAAGGAAGCCTAACCCACTGCCGCAATAGGTTTCACTAGTGGTTAAAACTATTGAAATAAATCTGAAACTGACATTCTGGTCCTGATCAATTCCCACACAATGGGTTTCCATTGTATAGGACCTTATTACAATGTGCTGCCCTCTGTCATAGTTACGATCCCCATTACATTGACTGATTATGCTGGATTCTCTGTGTTCCTCGCTAACGTTCTTGCTGTATATGAACCAAGTCAAAAATTCCTCGACTGGTTTCCACATATCTTCCAACCAATCAGCGGAGTTAAGGATGTCCGTTGTCTAGGTTCAACTGATGCGAAGTTGAATTGGAATCTTCACTGTTATAAAGGAAATGGAAATAAACCAACTGTTGCTGAACTAAGTTGTTCTCTTGGTGTTCATGTATTTTCTGACGTTGACTGGCTGAGGACTGAGTAGGACTTTTCCTGTTATGCCTTTTGAAATATTTGATGTAGAGTATTCATATTTGTGACCCGGCACAGCAAAATGAGTCGGAAGTCGCACAGAAGAAGACCGAAGGTGGAACCAGACAGCAACCACAGAAATCACCCAAGTCAAATTTCACAATGGGCAGACAATCCTGAAATCAGCGAACCGTTGGTGTCACCTGGGACATGTTGGATCTTCTTATGTGCGCATTCCGACTCATTTTGTCGTGCCGGGTCACATTTGATCAACGATACCTCTACGGTTTGTACCTCCAATCCTGACGCGGCAAATTGGTATTTGACCACGACGGCAGGGGTATAATATGATATTGGCATTGAACCATTGTTTCATCAATGCTGCATTGTGCTCTCACCTGTTTGATGACCACGACCTCCTTTTGGCCTGCCATACTTCATTATTTTGACTAGGATATTGACCCGCGGCGAACACATTTTGAGGGAGTGTGTTTGTCCTTGAATATCCTGTGGTAGAGGGTCTGTTGCTTTATGTTGATGAGTTTGTTTGGAGAGGGCCATGGGTAGGAATCAAATCCATGAGCAGTGAGGAGTTTTCACTTTCACTTTATAAACAGCAGCATCACATCTGGTTTATTACACCTCTTCAGCTCATAATGCCAAGGTGACCCAGATTCATGATAGCTACAGGTTCACATGAACTCCTATCTGTTTAATGCCAGCCACTCATCTCATTCCTAGGTCACTCCCGTTCTTGTAGATGGCAGCGCAGGTCACCACACATCTGATTTTCTCTCTTTTTCATGCAAATCATCACTTTTAAAACCAAAATTCCGTAATAAAACACACTCCTCCTGTTGTACTCTACTCATAGGCCGCGCTCTTCGTAGGATTCAAGCCCAAACTAAGGAGGAGATAGGGCAGAGAGTCCAGTCCACCGTAACTGTGTACAGTCATTACATGGCAAGGTATAGCAGATAAACAGGTCAACTCAGGTTGATAACAAAATCCAACATGGCTACCGTCCATTATAGTATAGATTGGCTAGTTCTGTAGGTGAAGGTGGACATTCTATCCAACTATAGCATCAGCATCAAATCTGTCCCATCTACCCAATCCATTTTATGCATTGGCAGGATTTTCTGTATAGGATTAGAGTACATTCAAGTACGGTTAGCCATCAGCTAAAAGTAAAGGGCATAGCTGCTACCCACCAGCATCATCTCAGAATCTGCCTTCCCAAGTGGTGGCACTGACACAATGGGTGGTATTCATAAAGACTATCAACTGCTTTTGCTCAAAATTTACACAGGGATGTGTATTACAGATGTACTACAGATTTCAAGTACAAGCATTTGCTAGACTTTATGAATACCACCCAGTGTACTACACACCATCGGCTTGATCTTCTCCAACACCCTGTACCAGTACATGTAATTGCCAATACCTCAGTCTGACAACAGAAAATAAACAGAGAACAGAAAATAAACAGACAACAATGTTTATGATAAATGCCTTTTACTGCGTACAAAAATATTGGAGTGAGTATGTATTTGATAACCAAACGATTTACAAAAATATATTTGAACTCTTTTACATAAATCTCATCTGGCTTTGAGGTTATAATAAAATTGAGTTGAGCTATTTCTTATCACCGGTTAGGTATCTCGGAGATTTTGACGGTGATAGCAATTCAAGGTTTTGTCGTAGATAATCAAGAATATATTATTCTTGATGTAATGTAACCATGGTAACTCTGGTTTGTAACCGTACATGTACCGGTACTGTTATACTTAAACACTTGGGCTTAACCTTTTCACTGCCATAGGTGACGATCGTCGCCCCCCTCTGGCGACTGCTGTAGGTGACCATCGTCACCCTCTGGCGACTGCCGTAGGCGACCATCGTCGCCCTATGCAGAAGGTATGTTCAGTTAGTTTGGCTATTCACAGACGGCGCCCAATCGAAATTAGAGGAATTCCCCTCAGACTGCCGTAGGTGACCATCAATGCCCTGTGCAGAAGGTATGTTTAGTTAGTTTGGCTATTCACAGACGGCGCCCCAATCGAAATTAGGGGATTTCCCGAGAACGGGGAACCGGAAACACGGCAGTGTAGCGTACAACGATTTGGGAAACTCGGCAGTGAAAGGGTTAACAAAATCTCCTACCTACCCGGTACATGTATATAATCTTCTCTATAAAACCACAACCCATTCTGATTACAGTACTTGATTGTCAAACACATGGTATATAGGCCTATTTGGAATATGATTTGAACACTTGGGCAACTATATCTTGGTGATGTATCTCCTCTCTAACGTCTCTGAGGCTCCAGTTCCATAGAGTTCACGTTGACACTTTTCACGCGCCACGCTTCACGTTTTCCTTTCGTTCCTCGGAGAAAGCATGTCACAGGACAGGTAATGTGTGTCTCGTTGTGCGCTGAATCGAGGAACGAAAGGAAAACGTGAAGCGTGGCGCGTGAAAAGTGTCAACGTGAGCTCTATGGAACTGGAGCCTGATACAAATTTTAGCACTACTCACTGACTGTCAAATAATATTTGGTTGACAATGAAAACCATGACACTAAGATAAAATATTCCAAAAGTGAATGTGGAAAATGGTACAGTGATCTGCTACAGCTGCCACTTTACATTATTTTTAGTAATTCCTACATGTATTGAGCCTTAATACCCTCACGTAAATTGTTAAGACTGTTAAAAATTAGTGGGTTCAACACTTCACTAGGCGTACCCAAATTCGAGGCCATGATATCATGGCACAACCATGGCAGTGATTACTTTCAAAAGTGTTGCATACTTGAACATAGCGTGCAATTTATCCATACCATCGCCAAAATACGTATTTGAAGACATAGCTCATCTATTCCAAACAGTTCATTCTCCCACATAGTGTGTTACATAGCGGAGTCATGCAAATAGTTCCATTTTCATCACAACCCATGAAAGAATAAATGTAACAACCTGGTCCACATTACGGTGCACTAAGACTAGTCAACATCATCTAATCTGTAATTTTATGAAACACCTGACATGCCTGAGGAAAATACCAGTACTGCTACCGGTAATTCTATTTTATGGCAAGACATTGTACATGTATTGTAAAGTGATATCAAAAATTTATACACGAGCAATATTTTTGATTTACATATGCATATGCATTTGTTGATACATTACATACGGTATGTAAATCAAAAATATTGCTCGTGAATAATCAAAGAAATGAACAACAAAAAGTGGCCTTCAATGTTTGAACGGTAAATGACAGTAAAAGAAATGCACAGCAATGCTGTAAAAGGAACATTAGACTATCATACACAAAATAAATGAAAAATAACACTTGTAAAATCTACTTCTCCACACAGGAAATTATGAGAAACTTGCAGAAAGTTTGTCGTTTGATTCCTAAGTTTCAATCTAAGTTGAAGAGCAGTTATAATAATACTGTAATGTCTATGTACTGCAATAAGCGACTAGCAACAAATTCTCCAACAAGTGGCTGAAGGAAGAAGCACCAAGTGCATAGCATTTTGCCAAAGGGGCTGTCCATTTAGTACGTACGCACCAAAACCCGATTTTTGGACCCCCTTTATGCACCTGTACGCATTGGTATCAACCCCCCTTTGCGTACGTACGCACTTTGACTTTTGCACTGAGGTGGTACATGTAGGACTACATGATATGCTAACAGCAGCCTTTTACCTGTCGGTATTACCGTTAGTTGAATCGGCGGCCATGATGAAGCAGAGGACTGTCGTCGACAACGAAGCAGATGACATGTGACTACTGATGTTTGTATTAGTTCATAGATGGCGCTCACAGCGCAATCGTCAGTTCAGGGCGCCGGTGATCAGGGGAGCGAAAAAATCATACTTTGGGTGCGTACGTACATTTGTACGCTTTAGGTTTGCCCCCTCCCCCTGTATCCATTGGTGTCAACCCCCTCCCCCTTGTTGCGTACCCGGTACGTACTAAATGGATGGCCCCCATAGCAGACTGGAGGTAAGGCACAGCAACTTTGATGAATTACCTGTAATGGCAGGTTTACTTTTCAGTCGAGCGACATCACCTAAAGAACAGTGACCATCAAATTTTTGCTGTCTGACTATACAACTGGAGAGTGTACACGAACTTAGCGTCGCTGTCACCATCAATGGACAATGATGCATAATTGCAATGTACATGTAAACCTGCCTTAAAGCCCCACTGTATTGAATTTTTACGAAATTTTCAAACATGTTCGGAGAGAGCACATAGAGGTCTCATAGCTTGTGAAGGTCCCCAAAATGCTTGTCTGATACGTACTTCAGAGAATCAAGGCATAGGTTTCAGCACAGACTGAACAAAAACTGCAGGGAGAGCCCTAATGTATTCAGATGGAGCGCAGTGCATTTTACACTACGCTGACGTCACGCACTGACGTCAAGAATCGCAGCGATGATTTGCGTTTTTCAAATTCAATACAGTGGGGCTTTAAAGTCATTCAGCTGCCCAGCTAAACTGGTTATTAATACGGCTTGAAAAATCCTCCACGCCCGCGTCGTCTCCTCACGCCACCCCGTAAGTGACTTGGCATGATACCTTGACTCTTTCGGCCCTGGTAATCCCTTCCAAAGGATGGGATAGCTCTTTGATAATGTTGCCCTTTGTATTCCACGCCACAAGATATTCTCAGGTTTCTTTGCCTTATCCGGTGGTAGTGGTAACTGTTAGTTTTTGGCCTTGAATTACATGTAGGCCTAACGAATCCACTAGTAGGTGGCTGGTAGCGAAAACCTGACGCAGGTATTCTAGGTACACTGTCGTGACTGTACTCTTGTGAAAAGTCAACGTCCATCGAGTAGTCTCCATTCCAACTGCTACGCTCCTCAACCTCCACCGGGTGGTCTCCATTCCAACTGCTACGCTCCTCAACCTCCACCGAGTAGTCTCCATTCCAACTGCTACGCTCCTCAACCTCCACCGGGTAGTCTCCATTCCAACTGCTATGCTCCTCAACCTCCACCGAGTAGTCTCCATTCCAACTGCTACTCTCCTCATAGCGAAAATCATCACAATCCTCGTAGAAACCGCTATCAACCTCATCAACATGATTATTGTCAATGAAATTGTTGTTATAATCCAATGTCACAGTAGGCTCGCCATACTGACTTTCACATGCAATCGTTCTAACGTCAGAATTCTGAAAAGGTTGCCGTATGCCAAGCCGAGGTTGAGTGTTAATAGTTGGCGGGGCAGACTCACACTGAGCTGACTGATAGTCATATTCATATGAGGGCATTCTAGCATCATGACCCTGAAAAGGTCGTTGTATGCTGAGTCTAGGTTGAGTTGGTAGGGCAGGCTTACACTGACTTGTCCCAAAGTCAAAAGCAAATGAGGGCATTCTAGCACCAAGACCCTGAAAAGGTCGTTGTAAACCAAGTCTCAACTGAGCACATTTAGTAGGTGGGGGCATTCTGACATCAGCATGCTGAAAAGGCTGTTGTATGCCGAGTCCAGGTTGGGCAATTATATTTGGTGGAACAGGCTTGGGAATACCCAGCGCGTCACAGAAATGCAACAGGAGAAGATTGGTGATTCTCCGATGAGCTATCGCATTCCAATGGATGTCATCGGCGGCACGGAGA